>CALYMW010000225.1:0-37062 GCA_944588485.1 Phosphuga atrata | reverse complement strand
GACGGACGAGACGGACGAGACGGACGAGACGGACAAGACGGACAAGACGGACAAGACGGACGAGACGGACGAGACGGACGAGACGGACGAGACGGACGAGACGGACGAGACGGACGAGACGGACGAGACGGACGAGACGGACGAGACGGACGAGACGGACGAGACGGACGAGACGGACGAGACGGACGAGACGGACGAGACGGACGAGACGGACGAGACGGACGAGACGGACGAGACGGACGAGACGGACGAGACGGACGAGACGGACGAGACGGACGAGACGGACGAGACGGACGAGACGGACGAGACGGACGAGACGGACGAGACGGACGAGACGGACGAGACGGACGAGACGGACGAGACGGACGAGACGGACGAGACGGACGAGACGGACGAGACGGACGAGACGGACGAGACGGACGAGACGGACGAGACGGACGAGACGGACGAGACGGACGAGACGGACGAGACGGACGAGACGGACGAGACGGACGAGACGGACGAGACGGACGAGACGGACGAGACGGACGAGACGGACGAGACGGACGAGACGGACGAGACGGACGAGACGGACGAGACGGACGAGACGGACGAGACGGACGAGACGGACGAGACGGACGAGACGGACGAGACGGACGAGACGGACGAGACGGACGAGACGGACGAGACGGACGAGACGGACGAGACGGACGAGACGGACAAGACGGACAAGACGGACAAGACGGACAAGACGGACAAGACGGACAAGACGGACAAGACGGACAAGACGGACAAGACGGACAAGACGGACAAGACGGACAAGACGGACAAGACGGACAAGACGGACAAGACGGACAAGACGGACAAGACGGACAAGACGGACAAGACGGACAAGACGGACAAGACGGACAAGACGGACAAGACGGACAAGACGGACAAGACGGACAAGACGGACAAGACGGACAAGACGGACAAGACGGACAAGACGGACAAGACGGACAAGACGGACAAGACGGACAAGACGGACAAGACGGACAAGACGGACAAGACGGACAAGACGGACAAGACGGACAAGACGGACAAGACGGACAAGACGGACAAGACGGACAAGACGGACAAGACGGACAAGACGGACAAGACGGACAAGACGGACAAGACGGACAAGACGGACAAGACGGACAAGACGGACAAGACGGACAAGACGGACAAGACGGACAAGACGGACAAGACGGACAAGACGGACAAGACGGACAAGACGGACAAGACGGACAAGACGGACAAGACGGACAAGACGGACAAGACGGACAAGACGGACAAGACGGACAAGACGGACAAGACGGACAAGACGGACAAGACGGACAAGACGGACAAGACGGACAAGACGGACAAGACGGACAAGACGGACAAGACGGACAAGACGGACAAGACGGACAAGACGGACAAGACGGACAAGACGGACAAGACGGACAAGACGGACAAGACGGACAAGACGGACAAGACGGACAAGACGGACAAGACGGACAAGACGGACAAGACGGACAAGACGGACAAGACGGACAAGACGGACAAGACGGACAAGACGGACAAGACGGACAAGACGGACAAGACGGACAAGACGGACAAGACGGACAAGACGGACAAGACGGACAAGACGGACAAGACGGACAAGACGGACAAGACGGACAAGACGGACAAGACGGACAAGACGGACAAGACGGACAAGACGGACAAGACGGACAAGACGGACAAGACGGACAAGACGGACAAGACGGACAAGACGGACAAGACGGACAAGACGGACAAGACGGACAAGACGGACAAGACGGACAAGACGGACAAGACGGACAAGACGGACAAGACGGACAAGACGGACAAGACGGACAAGACGGACAAGACGGACAAGACGGACAAGACGGACAAGACGGACAAGACGGACAAGACGGACAAGACGGACAAGACGGACAAGACGGACAAGACGGACAAGACGGACAAGACGGACAAGACGGACAAGACGGACAAGACGGACAAGACGGACAAGACGGACAAGACGGACAAGACGGACAAGACGGACAAGACGGACAAGACGGACAAGACGGACAAGACGGACAAGACGGACAAGACGGACAAGACGGACAAGACGGACAAGACGGACAAGACGGACAAGACGGACAAGACGGACAAGACGGACAAGACGGACAAGACGGACAAGACGGACAAGACGGACAAGACGGACAAGACGGACAAGACGGACAAGACGGACAAGACGGACAAGACGGACAAGACGGACAAGACGGACAAGACGGACAAGACGGACAAGACGGACAAGACGGACAAGACGGACAAGACGGACAAGACGGACAAGACGGACAAGACGGACAAGACGGACAAGACGGACAAGACGGACAAGACGGACAAGACGGACAAGACGGACAAGACGGACAAGACGGACAAGACGGACAAGACGGACAAGACGGACAAGACGGACAAGACGGACAAGACGGACAAGACGGACAAGACGGACAAGACGGACAAGACGGACAAGACGGACAAGACGGACAAGACGGACAAGACGGACAAGACGGACAAGACGGACAAGACGGACAAGACGGACAAGACGGACAAGACGGACAAGACGGACAAGACGGACAAGACGGACAAGACGGACAAGACGGACAAGACGGACAAGACGGACAAGACGGACAAGACGGACAAGACGGACAAGACGGACAAGACGGACAAGACGGACAAGACGGACAAGACGGACAAGACGGACAAGACGGACAAGACGGACAAGACGGACAAGACGGACAAGACGGACAAGACGGACAAGACGGACAAGACGGACAAGACGGACAAGACGGACAAGACGGACAAGACGGACAAGACGGACAAGACGGACAAGACGGACAAGACGGACAAGACGGACAAGACGGACAAGACGGACAAGACGGACAAGACGGACAAGACGGACAAGACGGACAAGACGGACAAGACGGACAAGACGGACAAGACGGACAAGACGGACAAGACGGACAAGACGGACAAGACGGACAAGACGGACAAGACGGACAAGACGGACAAGACGGACAAGACGGACAAGACGGACAAGACGGACAAGACGGACAAGACGGACAAGACGGACAAGACGGACAAGACGGACAAGACGGACAAGACGGACAAGACGGACAAGACGGACAAGACGGACAAGACGGACAAGACGGACAAGACGGACAAGACGGACAAGACGGACAAGACGGACAAGACGGACAAGACGGACAAGACGGACAAGACGGACAAGACGGACAAGACGGACAAGACGGACAAGACGGACAAGACGGACAAGACGGACAAGACGGACAAGACGGACAAGACGGACAAGACGGACAAGACGGACAAGACGGACAAGACGGACAAGACGGACAAGACGGACAAGACGGACAAGACGGACAAGACGGACAAGACGGACAAGACGGACAAGACGGGCAAGACGGACAAGACGGACAAGACGGACAAGACGGACAAGACGGACAAGACGGACAAGACGGACAAGACGGACAAGACGGACAAGACGGACAAGACGGACAAGACGGACAAGACGGACAAGACGGACAAGACGGACAAGACGGACAAGACGGACAAGACGGACAAGACGGACAAGACGGACAAGACGGACAAGACGGACAAGACGGACAAGACGGACAAGACGGACAAGACGGACAAGACGGACAAGACGGACAAGACGGACAAGACGGACAAGACGGACAAGACGGACAAGACGGACAAGACGGACAAGACGGACAAGACGGACAAGACGGACAAGACGGACAAGACGGACAAGACGGACAAGACGGACAAGACGGACAAGACGGACAAGACGGACAAGACGGACAAGACGGACAAGACGGACAAGACGGACAAGACGGACAAGACGGACAAGACGGACAAGACGGACAAGACGGACAAGACGGACAAGACGGACAAGACGGACAAGACGGACAAGACGGACAAGACGGACAAGACGGACAAGACGGACAAGACGGACAAGACGGACAAGACGGACAAGACGGACAAGACGGACAAGACGGACAAGACGGACAAGACGGACAAGACGGACAAGACGGACAAGACGGACAAGACGGACAAGACGGACAAGACGGACAAGACGGACAAGACGGACAAGACGGACAAGACGGACAAGACGGACAAGACGGACAAGACGGACAAGACGGACAAGACGGACAAGACGGACAAGACGGACAAGACGGACAAGACGGACAAGACGGACAAGACGGGCAAGACGGACAAGACGGACAAGACGGACAAGACGGACAAGACGGACAAGACGGACAAGACGGACAAGACGGACAAGACGGACAAGACGGACAAGACGGACAAGACGGACAAGACGGACAAGACGGACAAGACGGACAAGACGGACAAGACGGACAAGACGGACAAGACGGACAAGACGGACAAGACGGACAAGACGGACAAGACGGACAAGACGGACAAGACGGACAAGACGGACAAGACGGACAAGACGGACAAGACGGACAAGACGGACAAGACGGACAAGACGGACAAGACGGACAAGACGGACAAGACGGACAAGACGGACAAGACGGACAAGACGGACAAGACGGACAAGACGGACAAGACGGACAAGACGGACAAGACGGACAAGACGGACAAGACGGACAAGACGGACAAGACGGACAAGACGGACAAGACGGACAAGACGGACAAGACGGACAAGACGGACAAGACGGACAAGACGGACAAGACGGACAAGACGGACAAGACGGACAAGACGGACAAGACGGACAAGACGGACAAGACGGACAAGACGGACAAGACGGACAAGACGGACAAGACGGACAAGACGGACAAGACGGACAAGACGGACAAGACGGACAAGACGGACAAGACGGACAAGACGGACAAGACGGACAAGACGGACAAGACGGACAAGACGGACAAGACGGACAAGACGGACAAGACGGACAAGACGGACAAGACGGACAAGACGGACAAGACGGACAAGACGGACAAGACGGACAAGACGGACAAGACGGACAAGACGGACAAGACGGACAAGACGGACAAGACGGACAAGACGGACAAGACGGACAAGACGGACAAGACGGACAAGACGGACAAGACGGATAAGACGGACAAGACGGACAAGACTGACAAGACGGACAAGACGGACAAGACGGACAAGACGGACAAGACAGACAAGACAGACAAGACTAGACAGACAAGACTAGACAGACAAGACTAGACAGACAAGACTAGACAGACAAGACTAGACGGACAAGACTTTTTTTATTTAAAGTGGTTCAGGGTAAGCTCTCACCAAATCCCCTATTCCACCTTGGCTTTTAGTATGCGCCACCCCGGTATCGCATATATTGCATTCATTCAGGGTGGGCAGCCCGGACGGTTAATGAAAACCGCCCTAGTTGTCGCCTGCCCGACCAGGATTCGAACCCGGGTCTCCCGCATTGAAAGGCGGGTATGTTGAGACGGACAAGACTAGACGGACAAGACTAGACAGACAAGACTAGACAGATAAGACTGGACAGACAAGGCTGGACAGACAAGACTGGACAGACAAGGCTGGACAGACAAGGCTGGACAGACAATACTGGACAGATAAGACTGGACAGATTAGACTGGACAGACAAGACTGGACAGACAAGACTAGACAGACAAGACTGGACAGACAACGCTAAACAGACAAGGCTGGACAGACAAGACTGGATCGACAAGACTGGACGGACAAAACTGGACAGACAAGACTGGACAGAAAAGACTGGACAGACAGGACTGGGCAGACAAGACTGGACAGACAAGACTGGACCGCCAAGACTGGACAGCCAAGACTGGACAGACAAGACTGGACAGACAAGACTGGAGGCAAGACTGGACAGACAAGACTGTACAGGCAAGACTGGAAAGACAAGACAAGACTATACGGGACAAGACTAGACGGGACAAGAGTAGATGGAACAACACTAGACGGGACAAGACTAGACGGGACAAGACTGGACAGACAAAACTGGACAGACAAAACTGGACAGACGAGACTAGACAGACTAGGCTAGACAGACTGGACAGACTAGACAGACCAGACAGACCAGACATACCAGACAGACCAGACAGACCAGACAGACCAGACAGACCAGACAGACCAGACAGACCAGACAGACCAGACAGACCAGACAGACCAGACAGACCAGACAGACCAGACAGACCAGACAGACCAGACAGACCAGACAGACCAGACAGACCAGACAGACCAGACAGACCAGACAGACCAGACAGACCAGACAGACCAGGCAGACCTGACAGACCAGACAGACCGGACAGACCGGACAGACCGGACAGACCGTAGAGACCGGACAGACCGGACAGACCGGACAGACCGGACAGACCGGGCAGACCGGGCAGACCGGACAGACCGGACAGACCGGACAGACCGGACAGAGCGGACGCACCGGACGGACCAGACGGACCAGACAGACCAGACCGACCAGACCGAACAGACCGACCAGACCGACCAGACCGACCAGACCGACCAGACCGACCAGACCGACCAGACCGACCAGACCGACCAGACCGACCAGACCGACCAGACCGACCAGACCGACCAGACCGACCAGACCGACCAGACCGACCAGACCGACCAGACCGACCACACCGACCAGACCGACCAGACCGACCAGACCGACCAGACCGACCAGACCGACCAGACCGACCAGACCGACCAGACCGACCAGACCGACCAGACCGACCAGACCGACCAGACCGACCAGACAGACTAGACACTCTAGACTAGACAGACAAGACTAGACCGGCAAGACTAGGCCGGCAAGACTAGGCCGGCAAGACTAGACCGGCAAGACTAGACCGGCAAGACTATAGCGGCAAGACTAGACAGGCAAGACTAGACCAGACAGACCAGACCGACCGGAGGGAGAAATATAAGTTCTGAGATAATCGTTTTCGAGGGACACGACACCAAACCGCCTGCACACAGTAGGTTTAACATGAACGGTGGGCACCAAAGGTGTAACTCGCTAGGTGGGGACTTCTCGAAAAAACGGAAATTGTTGAATACATCATTTAAGGAGCCTGAACCTACAAGGAAAGTAGAGAGCCCAATTGCCTTCACCCTAATTGAGGCAATAGAAACAATTTCGAAGCAAATTAAAACCTTCGAAAAGATTGTCTCTGAAAATCAAAATACCAAAAAGGAAACTAGCTATAAGAATGAAAAAAAACATAAACACCATGAACAGAAGTTCCGTACAGAATTGGTTGCAAAATCACAAATGGGAAAAGGCCGAGACCCCGACCTACGGCCAGGACGTGCAGACAGACGAAAATATTCGTGAAGAAAGCAGCCCAAGAGCCATAATGCGCAGCACAAGCACGCAAACACTTCCACCAAAGCAGGAAGAACAACTGACAAAATTGTTCCAACAAATTGATCAAGGAACGACATACGAGGATTTCCAAGTGGTGTCCAGTATGGATTAGCCTCTGCTAGCATACCGATAGCATACCGAAAGATCAAGGAAGGGCACGGAAACGTCCTCAAAACCTCCACGGAGTGGGATATTGCCTGGTTTGTCGACACGAACCTATACCCGGACCATGGGGTGCCAGAAACTCTGACAACAATATACGCGGGGCCAGAAGAAACAGCCAAGCAGAAGCCAGAACCAGGTAAAGTCGTTTACTTGAGACACTCCATCGGCATTCCCGACGATAAGGGAGACATGACCACCAAAGCCAGGTTTATCTACCAGATTGTTACAAAAAATCCAGACGCTATGGGATCGACCCAGGCACAGCAGTCCACTTGGTCCGAGATTCTAAAAAGAGCTCCGCAACCCTCAACCACGGGTCCTCCTCCAAGGACAAACGACAGAAGAAGGACCACAGAGGCCGTTATCATACAGGCCGATGGAAGTGCCTACACAGACCTACTAAAAATGGTGAGGGCAGAGGTCGACCCCAACCTTCCAGGAGTTTCGATAACTAAAGTCAAGAAGGTGGCTAAAACAGGGGACCTTCTCCTGGAAGTAAGAGGTAAAAATGGTCGGACCCTTAGAGACCACATCAAAGGAAAGCGCCCGGATCTCGACATACGTGTCATTTCTGACGACACCGTTCTCCACATAAAGGGAATGGACGCTGTCACGACCAAGGCCGAGATCACAAGCGCAATAAAAAGCGCGCTAGGCGACTCTAACCTGGAAATAACGATCCGAAGCCTGAGACCGGCCCATGGCGATAGTCAAGCTGCAACTGTCCTACTGCCAGAGGAGCATGCAAACACCCTTATCAAAAAAGGTAAGATCATCATAGGAATGCTCGAGTGCAAAAAACAAAGGAGACTCAACCTAACAAAATGCCACAGATGCTGGCTGTATGGATACCTGGCGAGGGACTGCACTGGACCCAACAGGCTGAAGATGTGTCTCCGATGTGGACAGGAAGGACACATTGCGCAGGACTGCAAGGGCGAAGAGTATTGCCCTGTATGTGAGATCCATGGACATCGGGCGAACTCGGGAAATAGCCCCGCCTTCAAAAAAGCCCTAGCGGAAGCAAGACGAGCCCGACCGACAAACAGAAATGATCAAGTTCCTGCAACTTAACTTTAATAGATGCCGCGAAGCCCAGGACCTACTTTATCGAAATAGGTCCAAATACAAAGCTAACGTGCTACTAGTAACGGAGCCAAATAAACATCACGTGAGGAACAACGCCTGGGCAGTAGATGCCCGGGCCGATACAGCGGTCAGAGTATACAACAACATACCAACAACCTACGGTAGCGGCAATGGATCATCCTGGTGCGAGGTTGCGGGTGTCACAATCTATTCGTGCTACGTGTCACCAAACATCACCAAGAGCGAATTTGAGGACTACCTAAACGAATTATCTGAGACTATCCGAAACCAACATGGCTCAAAGATCATCTCTGGAGACTTCAACTCGAAGAGCCCACTATGGGGGTCCAAGTACGAAGATGCAAGAGGATCCATCCTCAAGGACTGGCTGGCATCACTCGACCTTGTTACTGTCAACACGGGCAACGCAGCCACATTCATTCGCGGCAACCGCCAAAGCACAATAGATGTGACTTTCTCCACAGAGGACTTGACCGATAGTGTGAGAAACTGGCAGGTACTTCAGGAGGAAACATTGAGCGACCACCAGCTTATCACATTTGATCTCGTCATAAACCCCGGGCAACAACGACCACTGATGGCATACTTGAGCGTAGCAAACACGTGGAGGTACAAACCCCATAAAGAGGACGCAGTCAGGGAAAGTCTCCAGTTGGAGCTCAACAAGATAGAGCTACCCGATGTGCTTACAATCACTGCGGCTTTATGCAAAACATGTGCCGCCGTCCTATCGAGACCTGGACAGAACCGAAGAAAAGCCGTCTACTGGTGGAACCAGGACATCGCGACTCTTCGGAAAGCCTGCTTCGGAAAAATAGATCGTGGACAAGACTTAAAGCAACTCATAATGTAGATCCGTTACAATTAGAAAACAGCCATTCAGTATACGCCAAGGCAAGGAAAGAGCTGAGGACCAGCATTAAAAAAGCAAAGTTAGCTTGTTGGTAAAATGTCATACAGGCTGTAAATGGCGTTGTTTGGGGAAACGGTTCTAAGATAGTGTGTAAAAGAATGGGCATACACACCAAACCGAATCTTAACACGGAGAGCAAACTTAAAGCCGCTGAAGAACTGTTTCCGCAAAGGCAACTGATTTCCTGGGAGATGGAATCTGGGGACACTGTACCACCAGAAATTACAAGCAAAGAAATCGCGGAAGCAGCCCAGAGAATAAAATCCAACAAAGCTGCAGGCCCAGATGGCATTCCACCGGAGGTAACACGGCTGGCTGCCCTCCTGCAAAAGGAGCTGTTTGCAGATATGTTTAACGCCGTCATCCGCACAAGAAAAATCCCCCAAAGCTGAAAGAGGCCAGACTGGTCCTGGTACCTAAACCTGGTAAGCCCCCCGCTACATCATTTCGCCCAATCTGCCTACTAGACACCATCGGCAAGCTCCTCGAACGAATAATAGCCACGAGGATAAGCCAGGAACTCGATCTGCATGGGGGACTATCAACATTTCAATATGGGTTTGTTTTGAGTTCCGAAAGGGGAGGTCGACAACTCACGCCATCCAGGAGGTGATGAAGATTGCCCGTTGTGCTAACCTGGGAAAAAGAAGACACAGAAAGATATGCTTAGCAGTCGCACTAGATGTAAAAAATGCATTTAATACTGTGCCTTGGCCGAAAATCGTGGATGCACTTAGACGGAAAAGGGTCTCTGCCTATCTTATTGATTTAATCAAAAGCTATTTTACGGACAGGACCCTAAAAATAGATGACAAAATAAGACCGGTATCTTGCGGGGTTCCCCAGGGGTCGGTTCTCGGGCCGTTGTTGTGGAACATCCTATACGATGGCGTCTTGGACCTGGTAAAAACGAACAGCCTGAGAGGCTGTAGACTGATCGCATTTGCCGACGACCTAATTGTGGTGTCAGTTGACACAAACGAGAAGGCTGTAGTAGCGAGGGCCGAATCTGCAATAAAAGCGATACATACATGGATGGAGATAAATGAACTACAAATAGCTCCGGAAAAGTCTGAGGTGATTGCGCTAACTGGCCGCAAGAGGATTGAACCCATGTCTGTCAACATAATAGGTAGGCTGGTTCCCGCGACACCGACAATGAAATACCTCGGCGTCCATATCGACCAGCGGCTTTCCTGGAGCAGGCACGTCCAAAATGTAGCAGTGAAAGCCGAACGTGCAGGTACAGCACTTCGTAAGTTGATGCCCAGAATAAATGGCCCAAATATGCACGCAAAAAGACTATTAAATGAGGTCGTTAATTCCATCCTCCTTTGCGCTGTACCGGCCTGGGTGGAGTCGCTGCATGCAGCCACAAACAAAAACCGACTAATAAAACACAACGCAGCATGTTAATAAGCATATGCTGCGCTTACCGCACGGTGTCAAATGTGGCGCTACAAGTCATAGCGGCAGTCCCGCTGATTGAACCAATGGCTCAGGAACGGGCCAGAAACCAAGGCACAAATACAGAAGGGAGGGCTCGACACAGAAGTGCACTCATGGGCAGATGGCAGAAACGGTGGAACGACGCCAAGGAAGGGAACTAGACCAGAACTCTCATCCCAGAAATTGAACCATGGCTGAAGCGCACTCATGGTGAGGTAAACTACTACTTAACACAAGTACTGAGCGGACACGGAAGCTTTGGCTCATATGTTAAAAGGATTGGATAGGCTGAAAGTGACAGCTGCAGATACTGCCAAAGGACAGACTCAGCTGAACATACTACTTTCGAATGCCCGCAATGGGCTGAAATCAGAACTACAACAGAGCGGGCGGTGGGAGAGCCTATCAACTCCTCTAATATGGTCCAGCTGATGATTAAAGGCGAGGACAACTGGAAAGCAGTAGCAACGATGTGTGCCACGATACTTCCAACAAAAGACGAAGATGAAAAAAAGGTCAGGCTGCTGTCCAGGAACGGCCAGCCGTGATGGAAAGGATCACCACTTTGAAGTAATGCTAGACCAGACCGACCGACCAGACAGACTAGACTAGACAGACAAAACTAGACCGGCAAGACTAGGCCGGCAAGATAAGGCCGGCAAGACTAGACCGGCAAGACTAGACCGGCAAGACTATAGTGGCAAGACTAGACCGGCAAGACTAGACCGGCAAGACTAGACAGGCAAGACTAGACCGGCAAGACTAGACCGGCAAGACTAGACCGGCAAGACTAGACCTAGACTAGATTTAATCAAAAGCTATTTTACGGACAGGACCCTAAAAATAGATGACAAAATAAGACCGGTATCTTGCGGTGTTAGATTTAATCAAAAGCTATTTTACGGACAGGACCCTAAAAATAGATGACAAAATAAGACCGGTATCTTGCGGTGTTCCCCAGGGGTCGGTTCTCGGGCCGTTGTTGTGGAACATCCTATACGATGGCGTCTTGGACCTGGTAAAAACGAACAGCCTGAGAGGCTGTAGACTGATCGCATTTGCCGACGACCTAATTGTGGTGTCAGTTGACACAAACGATAAGGCTGTAGTAGCGAGGGCCGAATCTGCAATAAAAGCGATACATACATGGATGGAGATAAACGAACTACAAATAGCTCCAGAAAAGTCTGAGGTCATTGCGCTAACTGGCCGCAAGAGGATTGAACCCATGTGTGTCAACATAATAGGTAGGCTGGTTCCCGCGACACCGACAATGAAATACCTCGGCGTCCATATCGACCAGCGGCTTTCCTGGAGCAGGCACGTCGAAAATGTAGCAGCGAAAGCCGAACGTGCAGGTACAGCACTTCGTAAGTTGATGCCCGGAATAAATGGCCCAAATATGCACGCAAAAAGACTACTAAATGAGGTCGTTAATTCCATCCTCCTTTGCGCTGTACCGACCTGGGTGGAGTCGCTGCATGCAGCCACAAACAAAAACCGACTAATAAAAACACAACGCAGCATGTTAATAAGCATATGCTGCGCTTACCGCACGGTGTCAAATGTGGCGCTGCAAGTCATAGCGGCAGTCCCGCCGATTGAACCAATGGCACAGGAACGGGCCAGAAAGCAAGGCACAAATACAGAAGGGAGGGCTCGACACAGAAGTGCACTCATGGGCAGATGGCAGAAACGGTGGAACGACGCCAAGGAAGGGAACTGGACCAGAACTCTCATCCCAGAAACTGATCCATGGCTGAAACGCACTCATGGTGAGGTAAACTACTACTTAACACAAGTGCTGAGCGGACACGGAAGCTTTGGCTCATATGTTAAAAGGATTGGATAGGCTGAAAGTGACAGCTGCAGATACTGCCAAAGGACAGACTCAGCTGAACATACTTCTTTCGAATGCCCGCAATGGGCTGAAATCAGATGGGAATGGGCAACAGAGAATGGGCAACAGAGCGGGCGGT
The DNA here is from genome assembly GCA_944588485.1 of Phosphuga atrata. Taxonomy (NCBI): domain Eukaryota; kingdom Metazoa; phylum Arthropoda; class Insecta; order Coleoptera; family Silphidae; genus Phosphuga; species Phosphuga atrata. The sequence goes on along the minus strand of CALYMW010000225.1, from coordinate 24,031 downwards.
GGGAGAGCCTATCAACTCCTCTAATATGGTCCAGCTGATGATTAAAGGCGAGGACAACTGGAAAGCAGTAGCAACGATGTGTGCCACGATACTTCCAACAAAAGACGAAGCTGAAAGAAAGGTCAGGCTGCTGTCCAGAAACGGCCAGCCGTGATGGAAAGGATCACCACTTTGAAGTAATGCTAGACCAGACCGACCGACCAGACAGACTAGACTAGACAGACAAGACTAGACCGGCAAGACTAGGCCGGCAAGATTAGGCCGGCAAGACTAGACCGGCTAGACTAGACCGGCAAGACTAGACCGGCAAGACTATAGTGGCAAGACTAGACCGGCAAGACTATAGCGGCAAGACTAGACCGGCAAGACTAGACAAGCAAGACTAGACCGGCAAGACTAGACCGGCAAGACTAGACCGGCAAGACTAGACCGGCGAGACTAGACCAGCAAGACTAGACCGGCAAGACTTGAGACTTGACCGGCAAGACTAGACCGGCAAGACTAGACCGGCAAAACTAGACCGGCAGGACTAGACCGGCAAGACTAGACCGGCAAGACTAGACCGGCAAGACTAGACCAGCAAGACTAGACCCACAAGACTGGACCGGCAAGACTAGACCGGCAAGACTAGACCGGCAAGTCTAGACCGGCAGGACTAGACCGGCAAGACTAGACCGGCAAGACTAGACAGACAAGAGTAGACCGAAAAGACGGACAAGACTAGACAGACAAGACTAGATATACAAGATTAGACAGACAAGACTAGACGTACAAGACTTGATAGACAAGACTAGACAGACAAGTCTAAACAGACAAAACAAGACTAGACAAGCCAGGCTAATGAAACAAGGCTAGAACGTTAAAACTAGATATGTCAGTCTAGTCTATAAAATGTTAAGCTACAAAACTGAACATACCGGACAAGTAAAATTGTCTCTCCGGGATTAAACAAAATAGTCTTCTTGTTATAGTATGACTTCCTTTACATCTAGTATTGTTTATTCTTCACCATTATTCGAGAAAAATGATTAAATAATAGTTTAGCGAATTACTTGTAAAAAATATTGAATATCTAATTATAGTTGAATAATTAGAAATTGTTGTAAATGTATTAAATTCTGGGAATTAGAATAAAAAAAAATCTTTTTATTATAGGAATTCTACTAAGAATAATTGACACATTCAGTGTGTTTTTTTCGAATTTTCAACAGGATTTTCTTTATATCCTGTTATAGGTTATAATATCCTGTTATATATATATCCAATTATAGTATCCTGTTATATATAGTATAACAAAATAACGACAATGGAGAATATTAAAAAAAAATAAAAAGATATATCAAACTTAGGTATTAATTATATAGATTTAATATTTAGATTGTTATAGATTTATAATAATTTATTGTTAATTGATTGGGACTAAATGTAAGAACGCTCAGTGGATATTATTGAGTCCAAAGAAAGTTAATCTGCGGAGATTTTTAAGTTTTGGAAATACCAAGAGTTGAGCTCACTCATTCACATCAAGTTTTAGAAGAGAAGTGGTAGAACAATTGGCGATGGTTATTATTATTATTTAAATCAAAACGAATTGTGTGTTATATATGCAATGGTTTTTCCCGTACTACTAGTATGTATCAAGTATTTAGTCCGTATAAAAAAGCATGACACGTTGGTTATAAACAAAGAATATTTAAAATAACTGAAAATATTGTTAGTTGTGTGCGCGAGTTCTAGTACTATAAATCGGGTGGTAGGCGCGTCTACACGAAACTGTATTTGTAATTAGATAGAAATAATCTTTTAGTAGCTAATAGCAGACTTTAAGGTCAACAAATATAAAGTAACAATTTTAAAACTTGTTTTACCACTTCGCTTAAACATATTTGACCGAAAGATTGTCCATTGTGTTCTTGTGTAAATAAACTAAATGTTATTACGTTAACTTTACGAAAATAATAAAAGGAATAAAATGGCTTTAATAAAATCAAGTAAGTTTTAACATTATCGATTTTAATAAACACAGACGTAAAATTATTTTTCCATTTTTATAAACAAAATGTTTTCACTTGGCCTTATGCAAATATTATAATGATTTTCACAATACCAACGTTTTTATCTATGTTTGTATCCAGGAATGTCCACAAAATAACTAAAACACATCATGCTTTTACACTCATTACTTACTATCTATTTCGATCAACTAACATCAACTTATGACGAATTATTACGTTCTAGCTTTAGTTTTAATAAACTGTCTAGTTTATTTAACAATCGCTCAAAATGTTCCCACTGGAATACAATCTGTCTCCAAAGGACTCGATAAATTCTCCCTTAATTTATTGTTCGTAAGTTATCAAGCTTAAATTTAATCCCTCTCATTTATTGTAACCCGTAAAAACTAACCATTTTAGCACACAAACGAAGAGGCTGGAGAAAATCTTAACATAGCAATATCTCCATACACCATTTGGACATTATTAACAATTATTTCTGAAGGAGCTTCTGGAAACACTCTTACCCAGCTAGAAAATACCTTAGGCTTACCCTCTGGAAATAAAAATCAATTTCGAAATAATATCAGGGTTTTAGCGAATAATTTAAAAGTGAGATATTTTTTTCATACATATTATTTCTTTTATATTAATTTCTGGTTTTCTTCAGCAAAATGCCGAGGGCGTCACTTTGGATATTACAAATGCCATTTTCGCAAGCACTGAGTCTTCGTTGAACAAAAGTTTTCAACAAATGTCCCAAACTATTTACAACACAGAAGTTATACCCGTCGATTTTAAAAATTCCGAAATAGCCTCCGACATCATTAATAGGTACATTGCCACCGCTACCAAGAACAAAATCCTAAATTTTGTCCAGCCAGGTAAGTCAATTACAAAATATTTTTTTTAAATACAAAGCAAACTAAATTTGTAAAATTAACTTTCAAAACTTGCGTTTTTGAAAATTAAAACCTTTTCAAACGTAAGTTTCTATAATTTATTGACATTCGTACTAGGGATCCAATATTTCATCCATAATAAAAATCGTTAAATCCCTCTTTTATGTCAATAATTTAAAGATTTTAAAGAAATTTCTTTGCACAGTTTTTGTCCTGCATCTCTATTTAATTAAATTGGGAAATGAATTAGTTTTAATTATTGTAACAGTTTAAAAACCATTAACATGTCATTAGTAATAATTTTTACTGTTGAAAACCTTTTTCCTTTAAATAGTTTCGTTAAACTAATTACGACAATCCGTCTAATTACAAATGCAATAATTATATTATCAATATTGAAGATATTAGGAGTTATTTTTATTTTCAAGAAAAACATTTCTGGAACTTATAATAATAATAATAATACTTAAAAGTAACACACAGATATTTTGACTTGACCCAAACCATGGGTTGGGCTGCTATGAATTACGGCTTTCTCCGAAAAAAGTTGTTAATTTTAAAAATTTCTTGCTAGTATTAATGGAAAAAGTCTTAGACAATAATTTTTAGACAAAAATGTTTACTAAACCAAGGGAGCCCAAACTAATCAATTTTATAATCTTGGAGGACAATTCAGGTCCTATTAGTATAATAATGTTGCTTGCTAGTGTAAGATGTAAGCTGATTTCATATCTTAACAAAACAGAAAAACAAATTAGATATTGATTTCCACGTGGATTATTACATTAATTTAAATAATATAAAATCTTTTTTGCTTGAGAAATTCTTTCCAAAACTAAACTAATCAGATATTTTAGAAAAATAATCTTCATTTTGTTGAAATTATTTTGTAGACACTGTGAGAGATGCTGCAATTTTTATGACCAGCGCAATGTTCTTCAAAGGCCAATGGCGTAACCGTTTCGACAAAGCCGATACGAAACCTGAAACGTTCTTCGACGACAATGGCAAGAAGAAAGGCCAAGTGCAAATGATGTACCAATCAGGAAACTTCCCTTACACTGTAATCACCGGCCTGCAATCTCATGTCATTGAGTTGCCTTACGGAAATGTAATAAACAAATTGCTGTTGTTAATGAAAATTACATAATTTGTATATTTTAGAGTGATATGTCAATGCTGGTATTTGTCCCGAGGAAAGGAGGAAAGTTATCAACTATTTTGAAATTATTAGCAGAGACTCCACTGAGCGATATTTTGCAAAATTTGGCTACTGCTGAAAAGGAATTTGGGGGTGAAGATGTCGATGTATATTTGCCAAAATTCAAATTCGAATCTCAGTTAAACCTAAACGCAGTTTTGGAAAAAGTCAATGTTTATTATTCCTTATTAAGAATTAAATACTAACTTTTTGTTAATTTCAGATGGGAATTATAGATGTGTTCAGTTCAGAGAACGCAGAACTCTTGGGAATCTACAGCGATTTTCTATTCGTATCCAGAGTTTTGCAAAAGGCTGTAATTGATGTCGACGAGGAAGGCACAATCGCTGCTGCCGCTGCAGGTGAATAAATCATTTATAATAATTAAATAATTAAGAATAAGTTATATAACAGGGGGAAATGTCTAAAGAAGATTAGATCGTCGATAGTAATAAATGTGTATGTTTGCCATTATAAAGCGTGCTTCCGGATGTTTAGCAAATGGTGCTAATTGATAAGCGTTAATAAAAATAAAGTTTATTTGTAAACGACAGGATGTTCAATTATTGCGTAGGTTTTTTTTGGCTATGCAATTTATGTAACTTATGTGTTACATAAAGTAAAGTACGACCTACATAAAATAATCGAATTCAACTGGATTATTATTTTGGCCAATTATTTTCATTATCTTCTTTTTCTTCAGGTGCTTCGATAATATATAAGACGACGCAGCCCAAGTTCACTGCGAACAAGCCATTTGCATTTTTGATTGTCGACAAGAAAACCCAAAGTATTCTCTTTGCTGGAAAAGTTAGCAACCCAAAAGGTATTTGTGATACGTGTAAAGGGATTAATTAATTTGGAAATATAATTATCATATTGTTTGTATTATTAGTTCCTATATGTACTTAAATATATGTTACCCTTACGCTAATTATTTAATTTAATAAAAATTACAAAATATTATTATACAACATTTTTTTATGAGATCATTTTTCTTTTTTGTTTTGAGCTGAAAGATCTAGCAATAGATCAGTTTGGTGTATAACAAATTTTCATTGTTAAGTTTAGTTTTTACGCTGTAACATTGTCAATTTTTTACACAATTTAGCCCTGTTTATTAAAAACATATCTTATTAAACCTGGCCTGGTGCGTAGACATCGTTTTCAAGATTTCGCCAAAGTCAAGCGGTTTGAGCTTTTAAAAATGCAATGATACTTGCTTAGTTTTTCCTTATCTAGATTTTTACTACCACACATAACGTATCTTACGTACGTATCAGGAATAGGCTCGATCCATCGCCTACATTAGTTCGACTGCACATCAAACCATTTACCATTTACATTTCTATTTTCAATTTTCGTTTTAAATTGTGATTATAAACGATTACTCTACGATTACTTTAAAGAAGAATTTAAATACCAATTTTCACATGTTTATAAATATCCCGCGTTTGCAGCCCCCTTAGCTAGATTTTCGGAAAATGGTAAAACCCGTTTTTTCTATATATTGTAGAAGATTGTAGAAGAATATAACTGCCAAGAGATAATCAAGAAATAATCGAACCCTAATTTTCAGCCCTCTTAGTAATTGGGTTTCCAAAAAATGGCGAAAGAAGCGCCTCGTTCTGTTTTTAAAAACGAATCTTAATTTTCCGTTTCGGAGATATAGACATTTTAGTAAAAAAATGTTGGCTCACCTTTTCACTCCCTTAGAAACGAGATTTTCAAAAATATTATCTCTCCTTATTGGATGTTTATGTCATAAACAACGTACTTCCTAAATTTTACGTTCGTAGGTTAGGCCTACTGTCCACGTAGCCGCACGCAATATGCGCGACATCATCATTTTACACTTTTGTGCAGCTGGCACACACAAATGCTACTTGCATTTTGCGTAGAAAGGAACGAAAGTGTGTCCACGGTGCGGCATCGTCGCATCGTCAGGCGTTCGTCATGTAGCTCGTGCTGCAGCTTGCCAGTACAAAAGCCAAGCTGCGAGACGCAAAAACCCGTGTAGCGACTAGAGGGTATCTTTTCCCGGATATTTGTTTTCCCTGGAAACGGCAAATATAAATTTATTTTACCGGAAATCTTGAGAATAACGGGAAGTTTCACGAGAACGAGGTTCCCGGGAAACGAGAACTAAAGAATTAAAAAATTTCTATATAAGACGCTCTTCCTAAATCCGCCCAAAAAGGGATTACTTTTATGATAGGGTAAATTCCAGTTATTCTACGAAGAATATCTATGTTTAGATATTCTACGAACTTGCAATCAGGCCGATCATTTTGTTTGGGGCCGATTAGGACGGGCTTATTTCTATAATTCCACGAACAGTACGAATGTAGATTAGACTGGGCCAAAAATGGGCAGTGAAATAAAAACGTGATTCCGCGTTGCTAAACTTGAGAGCTAAAATACACCGTTTTGTAATTTGCGTGACGAATGTATGACGATTACGTGGACGTATCTAAGATGCAAATAACGCCTTTCGTCATTTGTAAGTTTGCATGCATTCGTCAAATGACGCCTCCGCGGACAGTAGGCCTTAATCGGTTTGAGTTTTGCGTTGATGAATCGGTCAGTCAAAACACTTTTACATATACAGGGTGCATCCGAACTCCACCGACAAACTTTCAGGGCCGATTCTATTCCAAAATAAGCATAATTTATATACCAAAATAAGCATAAAACTTTTAATACATATAGGATCAAAAACGCTTTACCAACGCTTTGCAAGAAATTTTTACCAGCAACACAAGCAATGGGGTGGAATTTATTGATAAGATTTACAAAAAAAGACTATGATAAGACTATGATAAACATAAAAAAGACTGTGTACAATTTACAAAAAAATGTTCAAATGTTCAAAATTTCACACTCATGATGATTTTCAGTGCCAAATAAATCATATTAATAATGGAATAGAACTTATATAGAGTTTAATAAACGAATGTCGAAGAAACCTTATAGACCTTTTTACAGTTACATGCGCGTCCGCAATGTTTAAAAGGCGGGAATAGGAAAGTTTCGGGCGCATTTTCCCTGATTAATCGCAAAAAGTGCCCGAAAAACATTACGGAAGTTGACGTTTGCGCATAAAAAAATTCAACTATGAAAAGGTCTATTAGTAGACTGAATCTGTGTACCATTGCATTAAAATGAGTTATTCAACATGTAATAAAGATAACATTTTCCTAATTGGATATCGGCCACTACTAAGGCTAAACCAACTTCCAACAATTCAGCAAGTGTCTCAAAAAATTATTCAAGAATTAATAGAGGTGTGGAACAAGTCTGGTATTCCGACAAGACATCCGACTCACTGCATTGAAAAACTTATTAAACTTCAAAAGAACTGGCTGCTTTTGAAAAAAAAAAAAAAAAAGCTTCAGAAGCACATAACAAGAGAGAATTGTTCACAGCAGAGCTAAATTCAATTATAATTTCGGAAGATTTTCTTATTGATAAAAGAGATGAGCGCAAGATGAGTATGTCTCCAATGGACAAGAAACTAAACAAAGAAAAAACTCAATCAGTAATCTTCAAAACGAAGTGGAATACGTCGCTATACCCTGAAGAAATGTCAATTGTGAAGTTGTATGTACCAGTAATTGATTCTGTAAGATTCCTCGGACTTCATATAGACCAATCCCTGGACTAGGCTTCACATACCAACTTTGTGACAAAGAAACTGAACAAGACAGTATTCGCTATGAGATCCCTCTAACGATATGTTGAGACCGACGTCCTGAGGATGGTGTATTTTGAGGATGGTGTATGGTGTTTTTTACCTGAAACACCCAAACTTATAAGTTACGTGTTGTAATAAGTTATTTATTCAACTAATAAATTAACAGCGTGAATTGTGAGCCAGGTACGAGCCAGGGAAACCAAGAAGGACGCCGAGAACCGGAATCTTAAGGACGAAATCAGAACACTGAAGGAAGGAAGAGCCGTCCACGCCGCCCCATCAGCCGCCCCATCAAGAGCGGCCGTAATAATTACAGACCCCGCGGTCAACGTAATATTTATGGCACGTTTTTCCAACAAGATGTGCTCTGTCGCACAAATCCTTTCTGGGAAAAGCACGTTTTTCGCAATCTCTGTATACCTGCCACCCGTCGCGAGACAGGCAACGGAGGATAGATTCGAGGAAAATCTAGGGTTTTTGAGGTCCGCGGTGGTACAGTTGAGGCCTAAAGGCGAAATTTGATTGGCAGAAGATATCAACAGTAAATCGCCCACATGGGGCAGCAAAATCGAAAACAGTCGCGGAAGATTGTTTGAAGATTTTATATCTGAAAACAATCTAAACGTACTCAACCGCGGAGATGAACCTACATTCACAGGTCCAAACGGTAACAGCGTCATAGACATTACGCTCGCAAGTGACAGGCTGTGCGCAAACATAGCCGATTGGCACTTGCCAAGCGAGGACAGCCTATCCGATCATAAATACATAGGCTGGTCGATTGGTATTAAAAACAACGCTCCAGAATCCATCCGCGGATTCTGTACTAAAAGAGCAGATTGGTCTCTCTTTGCCGAGAAGTTTCGATCTTACGATCAAGTGTCTGAATTCGTAGCTAGAATAAACAAGTCATTAATCGACGCAGCGCACGACGCGATTCCGGTTCGGAAAAAGTTCACCAACTCGGTCCCCTGGTGGACTACGGAACTCACTAAATTACGTAAAGAAAACAACAAACTACGTAGGAAATATCAACAAAGCGCCCGTGCTTTGTTGATAAAATCGTATACAAAGACGCGCAGATTATGACATTAAATGTCGCGAATATAAAGACAAAATCCTCAAGACCAAGGAAAAGAAATGGCAAGAGTTCTGCACTAGATCGGCTAATAAAGATCCCTGGGGCACAGTTTACAAGGTGCTTAGAGGGAAATATTCTTCAGTAGGCTGTAGATCACCTCGATCTACGTGAGACCACCCGCGATTTCCTCAATACGTTCTTCCCAGAGGACGACATCAACGAAGACACAGAGTCTCACCGCGAAATTAGAATTACATCGAGAACCGGTTTCGGGGGACCTGATGCCAGGCCCTTCACGGTTCCGGAAATCAACCGAGTCATTAAATTCATGAACAGTAGGAAAGCGCCAGGTATAGACGGCTTGACAGCGGATATAGTTCGCATCGCTTTTGACAAAAAACTCGTCCCTCTTCAGAAATATCTATAATAAATGTCTCGAAATAGGTGTCTTTCCAGCTTGCTGGAAAGAACAATTAGTCAAGACCGTCCCCAAACCAAACAAGAACGGAACAAGTGCAAAAGAGTTCAGACCTATTTGCCTATTCCCTGTAGCCGGTAAAATCCTAGATTCGCTCCTAATCACTAGATTGGAGCACCACTTGTCCCAAAATAAGTTACTCAACAACAATCAATTTGGCTTTCGTAAGGGAGTAGGAACCATAGACGCCATCAAAAAAGTAGTTACATTCGCCACAGAATGTAAATCGACGGGACACTATTGCGCGGCGGTCGCTCTGGACATCAGCGGCGCGTTCGACAACGCATGGTGGCCACTCATTATTGACAGACTTATTTCTAAGAAATGTCCAGACAACCTTAAAAGACTAGCCAGAGACTACTTCAACAACAGGACAGCAATTATATCAGAGCCCAATATACACGTGGAAAAAGCTGTAGAAAAAGGTTGTCCGCAAGGATCCAAATCTGGTCCTGGCTTCTGGAAGATCCTGTACGATTCCATCTTCGATACAGATCTCCCGGAGGGTTGCGAGATAGTTGCTTATGCTGATGACACAATGCTATTAGCGAAATCCACCACGTATAAAGGGCTCAGAAACTCAGTAGATCGCGCGCTGGAGACACTTAGCGAATGGTCCGCCGAGACCAAACTTAAATTTAATGCGGCAAAAACAGAGGCAATTTTCTTCGGCAAAAAGCTTAACCAACTGAATCCAGTCTTCAAAATAGGTGGAAAATCAATTTACTGCTCTCCCTACATTAAATATCTGGGCATATATATTGATAGGTCTTTGAAATTCAAAGAACACGTCACTCAGGCGTGCGGGAAAGCAAAGCAGATCGGTTTCAGATTTAGCGCCGCGTCAATGAAAGAGTGGGGTCTTGGTAGGTCGGCCATGTCCACTATATATAAGGGAGCTGTCGAACCCTGTCTGCTGTACGGGGCACCGGTATGGTACAGCGCATGCGGAGTTCGAGAACGGAAAAAGCTCCTTGGTGTGCAACGCGTTTGCACACTAAGGGCCGCGAAAGCGTACAAAACCGTCTCGGGCGACGCTGCCTGCGTCATATCGGGGCTCTTGCCGGCAGACTTGCGAGCGGCAGATCTAACAAAGAAACATCTGCTGCGCGAACTAAATGAGGTTGAGCTTAGAGAGGCCACGGGCCTCACAATATCTCCGGACGAAATCGAATCTAGAGTCTGCATTCAGGGGGTGGTGCACCCTGCGGAGATCGGGTTGATAAGATATACGTAGGGTGAGGAAAATGCACAAGCTATTACGTTATTCACAGACGGCTCAAAGTGGGAACAGGGAGTCGGTGCGGCTTTTGCGGTGTACTCAGACGAAACTGAAATACACTGCGAGGGCTTGCGGCTCGCAGATCACTGCTCTATATTCCAGGCCGAATTAATCGCGGTAAACCGAGCGCTTGTGTATGTTAGAACCAACATTAACGACTTCGTCGGATGCTCCATCCTGTCTGATAGCAGATCCGTTCTAGAAGCTCTACAACACCTGTCAGCTCCCACGGAGCTGCTTTTGGAAACGTGGGAGATCGCGCGCGAGATAACGCAGCAAATAGAACTGCGCTGGCACTGGGTGCGAGCTCATAAAGGCTCAATCGGCAACGAGAGAGCAGATGCGTTGGCTAGACTGGCCTCGGGTATAGATCCTCCTCAGGAGCCTGGAACTCAGCTTCCTGTTATGTTTAATAAAGTATCCCACAGAGATGTAAGGAGCAGAATCTCTCTCTTCTTTTTCAGGAAATGGCAGATACACTGGGAGAATACCCAAAACGGAAGCTGGACCAGGAATTTCATCCAATCGATCAAAGAGTGGATGGAAATGGACCTGGTCTTTTCACACCAAGAGGTCCAACTCATCACGGGACACGGGAACTTCAACTCCTACCTCCATCACATTGGAAGGAGGGAGTCGCCGGCCTGCGGCTGTGGTGAGGTGGACTCCGTTGCCCATGTATTATTCAGCTGCCCGATGACCAGAGAATGGAGAGACCGGACAGAGATCGAAGCCCAGAAGAGAAGAAGAAATCAAGGACACAGAGCTACACAAGACCTGGTGGAAGACCTTCGACAGCTGCGCCCGACGCCTCACACGACTGGACCACGACCTGCCCTGATACCCCCGCCCCACAGAAGAAGCAAACCATCACGGACCCCACCAGCTCCCCCAAGCCCTCCCCAGATTGTATATTAAATAAATATACTGGCGTCAATTTATTTTACCTAACCGATTTCTTTTAGGTTCTCTATAGGCCACACCAAACGGCGATATAAATGTATATAATCTGTCACCATTCTGCACACCTTCCCCACCTACCTCCCTATCATACCCATCCTACCTCATCCCATCCTCCCCCTCACTATTCCCCGTAGCATAGCTTAGGTTAGTTTAGGCTTAATTTAGTTTAGGCCCCTTAGGTTAGTTATAGATAAACTTATGTTAGTAGCATGTTAGCCATTAGTAAAATTAGATTAAGATAACCGGCTCAGTGCGAAAGCGGAGAGCCGGCATTGTATTTACAAAATAAATAAAATAAGATGTCTTCCACAGCCTGCTTAGATTTGGAATTATTTTCTGGGGAAATGGTACATGCTACATGTATATCTTCAAGAAACAAAAACAAGCACCGCGAATACTACCGTGAATCCTGCAGAGGTCATTTTCGTAAGGCGAACATTTTAACAACTGTAGCTACATATATCTATGAGAACATTTTGTTCCTCAAGAAACACAAGCACCTCTTCATAGATTTTGTTAAACCCACTGAACGGCTAACTAGATACAACAAAGAGCTGTATCAGCTACACAAGCATGACCGAAAAAATCCCCCGTATATTAGCATGAAACTATGCAATGCTCTGCCTCGAGAAATCAAACAAATTAATAATATAAAAAGTTGCTATTCCAACTCCTAAATAACATTGAACCATACGAAGTAGAAGAGTTCTTCTTGAAGGTGTAATACAAATAGAGTTATATTTCCTATTCCTACCAGCGACACATTTGATATGTATTTGATATGTGCATTTAATTCTTATACGTTTGATGTGCATTTAACTTAGAATGTATTTGTAATTTACTTATTAAACTTGCTTAAATAATGAAATAAATATTATTGAATTTTGAATTTGAAACTAGAAAAGACCAAAGCACGTTCTCTAAATCGAAAACAAAGAATCGAGCTATTAAGACAAAAGGCACCTGAAAATAAGGTTTTGACTTCAGTTGTGTCAGGTCAAGAACTAGGGCTTGATTCTAGCTGCAGTAGCACTTCCAGTGCCGTTAGCATAGAAGAGGATTTTATTACATAATATATTTACACAAATAAATAAAAAGGTTCCCAAAGACACTAAAAATCTGGTCTACATGATTATTTTGATGGGGACGTTTTTATGTTTTAAGTGTCTCCGAGAATTTCATTTCGGATGATAAAAAATATCTGTGGGAGATATAAATTCATGCACGTGATTATCATCTAAAAGACTTAAAATCTTTTAAGCGTGGGACCGAGGGTTGGAATGTCCCTTAAATTACGTGTGGCTTGAAGGGGTTTTATTTACGACGGGTGGATGTCGTAATGGTAATTAACTATAAAAATTATTGGCTATCGCATGATAACCGTGGGACCAAGGGAGCGTAAAGGAATGTTCATAAACACGTGGGTCGGTATGGTTTTTATTACAACAATGCAATGAAGATTTTTCTCTTCAGATGTAATGCAAACGTATTTAAGTTAACCAGAAGGGAAGAAAAATAAAGTATTCGATTTATAATACGCCTTGGGCAGCAAATGCACCGATTAATCACTTGTCGACTAAAATGTGCTGGTGCACCGTCCTACATAAAGCACATTTTATGTCTCAGTTGGACATCGACCGGGTCTAATCTATTGAGGAAGTCATTTTCCAGAAAATTTGCGTAAGCCGCCTCCGTTAAGCGATCCGGCAACGCAAATGAACCTATCAAATAGTTGTCAACAATCCAAAACCAAATATTATTTGAAAATCTGTGTTGATAACCTCTACCACGTAATACGTGAGGATTTATCTTCATAGAATATTTCTTCCCTCGTAAGCGCAGCCTCATCGATAAAAAGTATCAACGGAAACCGTTCATTCTGTTGTGTGCTGTTCAAGAACCACCTACAAAACTGTACTCGTGGAGCAAAGTCATTACAATTCAGTGCCTGGACTTTGTGATTTTTAAAAGGGTATAAAAGCCGTTCACAAAGAACTCGCCACACTGTTGAAGCACTGGTTCCAATTTCGTGTGCTACATTTCGAGCACTAGTTCTCGGATTATTGGCAACAGCATCTAAGACATTTCCCTCTGATGCTAGTACGAACCGTTCTATCACGTCCTGTATCTGTAATTTCTATATGTATTTTCCACCTTCTTGAAGACATCGATGAATTGCTGCATAAGTTGAGGGGGCTGCTGCCTATTCGGAAAACGTACTCCATAAATCCTCGCAGCTCGGTCTAACGTATAAATCCGCGGCCGATCTGATGAAGAGCCAGATAATTTTACAGAATCAAACGCAGAATACATGCCATCTGATAAGAATGGCCGGTCTTCTGCAAGTATACCGGAACCTGACATTGGAAGTAGATGAGAGTAGTGTACGAAGCAAAGAGTACGAAGCAAAGGAAAAAAAAAACGTGTTAGAAACGAACAAAAGCGTGCACATAGTGAAGAATATGTTAATTCGTAGGGCAATCTTGTACCTAAAAAATAACCAAAAACAGGTGCATGTCGTTGCAGTAACAAGTGTTATTCGAAGATAAATGAAGAGCGGAAAATTCAAATATTTAACTAATTTTATAAGCTAGAAAATTATGGCTTACAGTCATCATTTTTACGTACAATGATCAAAGTTGTTAATAAATTTCGAACATATTTGCAAAATCAGTATTCCAGAAGGCTAAAGACTACATTTTATTATTTACTTGATTCTGATTTAGCAGAAATCAATATACTTATGTAAACAATTTTTTCAGAATACATTATCCGTATCAGCTGGTAGAATTGATAGGGTTCTGAGACAAAAAGGGAATACTCGATACTCCGCCATTCCATCGGAGAGGCAAAGCTGAATCTGTTAATAAAACTTGATTAAATAAAATAGTTGATAAAATAGTTGAAGTAAAAGCTTCCATAGAAAAATTTCCTTTATATGAAATATATTATATAAATAATAATATATATTATATCCAATGCTAGTAAACAAAAACTTTAGTTAATCCCCTAATTTTGTTCCAGGCCAATTTGAGTGAACGTTTCGGTTTTCTCTACAAACTCGGGGTTAAGCCCTTAATATTCCTTGTCGTAAGATGCGATTATTATCTCGTAATTATATTGAAACTATGAAATAGATGATGATTTTAACTTTTTAATACAAGAAAATATTAACATGATTATAATAATACGACTGCGATTAATTATTTGAAATGACTTTCTAGATATTTTGAAACAATAATTGTCGATCGTACGATACATTTTCATTTTGATTTATTTATGTGGTAATAAGTAATTTACTTCAATTTATTATCGCTTTAATTTAATCTGTCAAGGAAATGGTGAGATATAACAACATTCTGATAAATGTTGCGGTTTTTTGAACGCCACCAAAACCGAACATTTCAAATTTTAATCTATTGACGGTAATTACAAGAATGCATTACTGAAATCCACCAAAACTTTCAAATCCAATGAAAACGATTATTTTAAAACTAAACTAATATTTGGGTTTGCAAAACAAAACAACTTTTTGATATATTGATAAGATATTGAAAGTTTATCAGAAAAAAGGTTATGAAGTTAAATATAAAATAATCAATTTTAAGTTAAATAGGTAATAGGTTTTAATCTTTGTTTTAAATAGAAAATATTAGAATAATATGTATTGTTATTATGTATAATATGAACGCTTTAATTGATTTATACAAACTGAATGTTGCATTTGTATACCCGTTCTGAAAAACATAGAGACCATATCATAGAGAAACTTATTTAAGACGAAAATATAGCTTGAATATATAAATATATGTATGCAACCTGTACGTAGCTCTATAATATTAAGTCTTATTAAAACTATGAACAAATCTCATGTTGAAACAACTAATGCCTGGTAATAACATACAGGATATTGAATTATACCACAGACATTTGCATGTTAATACTAGTTCCAGTACATTTTCATGTCACTAACAAGCCTAGACAAAATTCATGCCTGACATTCACGGTATATCAAGTGACACCTCGTTTGAAAGATCTCCTCGCAAGGAATACAACACACTATTTATTTCTTGAATATTTTCAAACCCCTCCTGTTAAAAAAAGAAAACCACTTTTACGTTTCGGCGCAAAGTTGTATGTTTTTGACATGTGTTTTGATGCTTTGGAACCACGTTGCTTAGTTTAATCTGATCGAGATTCTGATGATGATCGGTTATGGTAACAGAAGAC
This sequence comes from Phosphuga atrata, assembly GCA_944588485.1. NCBI lineage: Eukaryota > Metazoa > Arthropoda > Insecta > Coleoptera > Silphidae > Phosphuga > Phosphuga atrata. Next base: position 8,203 of record CALYMW010000225.1, on the reverse strand, counting down.
GAAGTCAGCTTGAGGTTGCTCAGTTAATTCGAGAACAGCATCCGTATATACCACCCATTAGCCAAGGTACCATAAGCAAAATTGAAATACAATACAACAATCCGGTGACTCCAACCAGGCAACTGGCCCGTGACAACAAGTTAGTCATACTACTGTCTTGAAAGTCCTTAGATCAGCCAAGCTGCATCCTTACAAGATGTAGGCACTCCTAGAATTAACGGAGGATAACCCGGACCGCCGAGCCAAATTTTGCTGGCAATTGACGAACCTGATCGACAATAACCAGATTTCATTAGCATCAATTATTTTTTCCGACAAAAGTACTTTTACATTACATGGTGACGTTAATCGTCAAAATTGTAGTTATTGGGCTGACCATAACCCTCATTTAATGCGAGAAACTCATACTCAGATTGTCAATGTATGGGCTGGAATAATAGGTTAGGTTAGGAATCAGAATGAAAATCAGATTGTATTCTTTAATGGTAATCTTGATGGAGCAACATCTCACGTTTTCTTTAACGTTACGTTTCTTCAAGACGACCTCATGCCAGCGTTAGTAATTTTATTTCCAAATCCATTAGATCCGGATTTACCCGATGAACGAATATGGTATCAATAGGATGGAGCTCCATCCCATTATGCTGTGATCGTTCGTAGATATTTAGACGAAATTTTCACATTGAATGGTTGGCGAGATCTCCGGATCTTCGTCCCCTTGACATTTTTTTGTGGGGATATCTCTAGAGTAAGCTCTATGTAACATACCCGTACGATTTTGAGGACCTTAAGCGATGTATTAGGCATAAAATACGGAAAATCACACCAGAAATATTATAAAACATTAGAGATGCATGTTATCTTCGATTTGCACTTAGTCAAGAAAGAAACGGTGCCCATTTCGAAAAGCTGTTGCATTAAATAGTATTCAAGTTATAAAATTGGTTTTCTTTATTTAATCACGTGGGCTCTCAAAATATTCAAGAAATAAACAGTTTGTTGTATTCCTTGCGAAGAGATCTTTCAAACGAGGTGTCACGTGGCATACCTTTCCATTTGAAAACAAAGGTCGGAGGTGGCTGGGTAGATCCGAGAACAGATAAACAAACAGCATATACATAGAAATAAGGGCATGAAAAAACAATAACTTAATGTGTTTCGGGATATTTTGCAAAAATCGCCTATATCGAATTTATGAATTTTATTCTAGTTAAGGTCTCCACACTGTATAATTAGTATGGTTTCACGAATATTCAATATCATAGAGACCTCATTTTAAGGATCTGATAACATTCTAATAATATTGCAACAACTTTCGGATATTTGTGTTTAACGTGTTCTGTAGCATATAAAGAAACATTTGAATATTTAAATGTAAAATCATTTTGAACACAGCCTACATCAAAGACCAATCTTTTTTAAACAGTGCTCAGTTTAGTGTTCATTCATTTAGAGTTGATTTGTTTGAATAAAGTTTACGAAAAGAAATTTTAAAATTTATAAAGTTGCCTATTTTATGAAACTATCTAAACGTTTTTATTTTTGTAAATGAATTGTTTAGAAGCACTGGTAAATGATCTCGTATAGATATTTAAAAAAAGTGGCACTGGAAACACGTTTTTCAAGTTTCTTACTTTCACGGATGCAAATTGTGAATATCTTTTGTTACAATATTTAGAGACGCCTCAAATCCTGATCACCTTGAATAGCATTGCCACAATCTACACCTGAAATACATATCCATTAAACTCCTACAACCAAACAAACCTTTTTTAAATATTTTTATTTTAAAACGAAATATGACAATTTTTTTGAAAATAAGCTAATTTTAATTTCCGTTTTTCCTTTTATTACCAGAGATTATAAATCAGAAACAGCACAAGGCTGAAGCTATAAATTATTTCATTTTTATTTCTTTCTGAACAGTAGTACCTTGTTTATTGATAAAAAATATATTAATAAAAAAAACCTTGTCCTTCTTTTATGTTTATTGCTATTAAGTTAAGACTAAATGCAACACAATTGAAATCATGGATTTATAGTCTACATTCAATTTAAAATAATAAAATATTTGTGTTCCTTTTTACAATTACTACATAATGAACAGTACTAGACGAACAAAATTAGAGAGATAAAATTATACATACAGGACTAGATATACAAGACTAAGCAGACAAGACTAGACAGACAAGACTTGACAGACAAGACTAGACAGACGAGATTCTACAGACGAGACTAGACAGACGTGACTAGACAGACGAGACCAGACAGACGAGACTAAACAGACGAGACTAGACAGACGAGACTAGACAGACGAGACTAGACAGACGAGACTAGACAGACGAGACCAGACAGACGAGACTAGACAGACGAGACCAGACAGACGAGACTAGATTGACGAGACAAGACAGACAAGACTAGACAGACGAAACTTGACAGACGAGACTAGACAGACGAGACTAGACAGACGAGACTAGATAGACGAGACTAGACGGACGAGACTAGACAGACGAGACTAGACAGACGAGACTGGACAGACGAGACTAGACAGACGAGACTAGACAGACGAGACTAGACAGACGAAACTAGACAGACGAGACGAGACTAGACAGACGAGACTAGACAGACAAGACTAGACAGACGAGACTAGACAGACGAGACTAGACAGACGAGACTAGACAGACGAGACTAGACAGACGAGACTAGACAGACGAGACTAGACAGACGAGACTAGACAGACGAGACTAGACAGACGAGACTAGACAGACGAGACTAGACAGACGAGACTAGACAGACGAGACTAGACAGACGAGACTAGACAAGCGAGACTAGACAGACGAGACTAGACAGACGAGACTAGTCAGACGAGACTAGACAGACGAGACTAAACAGACGAGACTAGACAGACGAGACTAGACAGACGAGAGTAGACGGACGAGACTAGACAGACGAGACTAGACAGACGAGACTAGACAGAGGAGACTAGACAGACGAGACTAGATAGACGAGACTAGACAGACGAGACTAGACAGACGAGACTAGACAGACGAGACTAGACAGACGAGACTAGACAGGTGAGACTAGACAGATGAGACTAGACAGACGAGACTAGACAGACGAGACTAGACAGACTAGAGAGACTAGATAACTAGACAGACGAGACTAGACAGACGAGACTAGACAGACGAGACTAGACAGACGAGACTAGACAGACGAGACTAGACAGACGAGACTAGACAGACGAGACTAGACAGACGAGACTAGACAGACGAGACTAGACAGACGAGACTAGACAGACGAGACTAGACAGACGAGACTAGACAGACGAGACTAGACAGACGAGACTAGACAGACGAGACTAGACAGACGAGACTAGACAGACGAGGCTAGACAGACGAGACTAGACAGACGAGACTAGACAGACGAGACTAGACAGACGAGACTAGACGGGCGAGACTAGACAGACGAGACTAGACAGACGAGACTAGACAGACGAGACTAGACAGACGAGACTAGACAAACGAGACTAGACAGACGAGACTAGACAGACGAGACTAGACAGACCAGACTAGACAGACCAGACTAGACAGACCAGACTAAACAGACCAGACTAGACAGACGAGACTAGACAGACAAGACTAGACAGACAAGACTAAACAGACAAGACTAGACAGACAAGACTAGTCAGACAAGACTAGATAGGACAAGACTAGACAGGACAAGACTAGACAGGACAAGACTATACAGGACAAGACTGGACAGGACAAGACTGGACAGGACAAGACTAGACAGGACAAGACTAGACAGGACAAGACTGGACAGGACAAGACTAGACAGGACAAGACTAGACAGGACAAGACTAGACAGGACAAGACTAGACAGGACAAGACAAGACAGGGCAAGACTAGAAAGGACAAGACTAGACAGGACAAGACTAGACAGGACAAGACTAGACAGACAAGACTAGACAGACAAGACTAGACAGACAAGACTAGACAGACAAGACTAGACAGACAAGACTAGACAGACAAGACTAGACAGACAAGACTAGACAGACAAGACTAGACAGACAAGACTAGACAGACAAGACTAGACAGACAAGACTAGACAGACAAGACTAGACAGACAAGACTAGACAGACAAGACTAGACAGATAAGACTAGACAGACAAGACTAGACAGACAACACTAGACAGACAAGACTAGACAGACAAGACTAGACAGACAAGACTAGACAGACAAGACTAGACAGACAAGACTAGACAGACAAGACTAGACAGACAAGACTAGACAGACAAGACTAGACAGACAAGACTAGACAGACAAGACTAGACAGACAAGACTAGACAGACAAGACTAGACAGACAAGACTAGACAGACAAGACTAGACAGACAAGACTAGACAGACAAGACTAGACAAACAAGACTAGACAGACAAGACTAGACCGACAAGTCCAGACAGACAAGACTAGACAGACAAGACTAGACAGACAAGACTAGACAGACAAGACTAGACAGACAAGACTAGACAGACAAGACTGGACTGACAAGACTAGACAGACAAGACTAGACAGACAAGACTAGACAGACAAGACTAGACAGACAAGACTAGACAGACAAGACTAGACAGACAAGACTAGACGGACAAGACTAGACAGACAAGACTAGACAGTCAAGACTAGACAGACAAGGCTAGACAGACAAGACTAGACAGACAAGACTAGACAGACAAGACTAGACAGACAAGACTAGACAGACAAGACTAGACAGACAAGACTAGACAGACAAGACTAAACATACAAGACTAGACAGACAAGACTAGACAGACAAGACTAGACAGACAAGACTAGACAGACAAGACTAGACAGACAAGACTAGACAGACAAGACTAGACACACAACACTAGACAGACAAGACTAGACAGACAAGACTAGACAGAGAAGACTAGACAGACAAGACTAGACAGACAAGACTAGACAGACAAGACTAGACAGACAAGACTAGACAGACAAGACTAGACAGACAAGACTAGACAGACAAGACTAGACAGACAGGACTAGACAGACAAGACTAGACAGACAAGACTAGACAGACAAGACTAGACAGACAACACTAGACAGACAAGACTAGACAGACAAGACTAGACAGACAACACTAGACAGACAAGACTAGACAGACAAGACTAGACAGACAAGACTAGACAGACAAGACTAGACAGACAAGACTAGACAGACAAGACTAGACAGACAAGACTAGACAGACAAGACTAGACAGACAAGACTAGACAGACAAAACTAGACAGACAAGACTAGGCAGACAAGACTAGACAGACAAGACTAGACAGACAAGACTAGACAGACAAAACTAGACAGACAAGACTAGGCAGACAAGACTAGACAGACAAGACTAGTCAGACAAGACTAGACAGACAAGACTAGACAGACAAGGCTAGACAGACAAGACTAGACAGACAAGACTAGACAGACAAGACTAGACAGACAAGACTAGACAGACAAGACTAGACAGACAAGACTAGACAGACAAGACTAGACAGACAAGACTAGACAGACAAGACTAGACAGACAAGACTAGACAGACAAGACTAGACAGACAAGACTAGACAGACAAGACTAGACAGACAAGACTAGACAGACAAGACTAGACAGACAAGACTAGACAGACAAGACTAGACAGATAAGACTAGACAGACAAGACTAGACAGACAAGACTAGACAGACAAGACTAGACAGACAAGACTAGACAGACAAGACTAGACAGACAAGACTAGACAGACAAGACTAGACAGACAAGACTGGACAGACAAGACTAGACAGACAAGACTAGACAGACAAGACTAGACAGACAAGACTAGACAGACAAGACTAGACAGACAAGACTAGACAGACAAGACTAGACAGACAAGACTAGACAGACAAGACTAGAAAGACAAGACTAGGCAGACAAGACTAGACAGACAAGACTAGACAGACAAGACTAGACAGACAAGACTAGACAGACAAGACTAGACAGACAAGACTAGACAGACAAGACTAGACAGACAAGACTAGACAGACAAGACTAGACAGACAAGACTAGACAGACAAGACTAGACAGACAAGACTAGACAGACAAGACTGGACAGACAAGACTAGACAGACAAGACTAGACAGACAAGACTAGACAGACAAGACTAGACAGACAAGACTAGACAGACAAGACTAGACAGACAAGACTAGACAGACAAGACTAGACAGACAAGACTAGACAGACAAGACTAGACAGACAAGACTAGACAGACAAGACTAGACAGACAAGACTAGACAGACAAGACTAGACAGACAAGACTAGACAGACAAGACTAGACAGACAAGACTAGACAGACAAGACTAGACAGACAAGACTAGACAGACAAGACTAGACAGACAAGACTAGACAGACAAGACTAGACAGACAAGACTAGACAGACAAGACTAGACAGACAAGACTAGACAGACAAGACTAGACAGACAAGACTAGACACACAACACTAGACAGACAAGACTAGACAGACAAGACTAGACAGAGAAGACTAGACAGACAAGACTAGACAGACAAGACTAGACAGACAAGACTAGACAGACAAGACTAGACAGACAAGACTAGACAGACAAGACTAGACAGACAAGACTAGACAGACAGGACTAGACAGACAAGACTAGACAGACAAGACTAGACAGACAAGACTAGACAGACAACACTAGACAGACAAGACTAGACAGACAAGACTAGACAGACAAGACTAGACAGACAAGACTAGACAGACAAGACTAGACAGACAAGACTAGACAGACAAGACTAGACAGACAAGACTAGACAGACAAGACTAGACAGACAAGACTAGACAGACAAGACTAGACAGACAAGACTAGACAGACAAGACTAGACAGACAAGACTAGACAGACAAAACTAGACAGACAAGACTAGGCAGACAAGACTAGACAGACAAGACTAGACAGACAAGACTAGACAGACAAAACTAGACAGACAAGACTAGGCAGACAAGACTAGACAGACAAGACTAGTCAGACAAGACTAGACAGACAAGACTAGACAGACAAGGCTAGACAGACAAGACTAGACAGACAAGACTAGACAGACAAGACTAGACAGACAAGACTAGACAGACAAGACTAGACAGACAAGACTAGACAGACAAGACTAGACAGACAAGACTAGACAGACAAGACTAGACAGACAAGACTAGACAGACAAGACTAGACAGACAAGACTAGACAGACAAGACTAGACAGACAAGACTAGACAGACAAGACTAGACAGACAAGACTAGACAGACAAGACTAGACAGATAAGACTAGACAGACAAGACTAGACAGACAAGACTAGACAGACAAGACTAGACAGACAAGACTAGACAGACAAGACTAGACAGACAAGACTAGACAGACAAGACTAGACAGACAAGACTGGACAGACAAGACTAGACAGACAAGACTAGACAGACAAGACTAGACAGACAAGACTAGACAGACAAGACTAGACAGACAAGACTAGACAGACAAGACTAGACAGACAAGACTAGAAAGACAAGACTAGGCAGACAAGACTAGACAGACAAGACTAGACAGACAAGACTAGACAGACAAGACTAGACAGACAAGACTAGACAGACAAGACTAGACAGACAAGACTAGACAGACAAGACTAGACAGACAAGACTAGACAGACAAGACTAGACAGACAAGACTAGACAGACAAGACTAGACAGACAAGACTAGACAGACAAGACTAGACAGACAAGACTAGACAGACAAGACTAGACAGACAAGACTAGACAGACAAGACTAGACAGACAAGACTAGACAGACAAGACTAGACAGACAAGACTAGACAGACAAGACTAGACAGACAAGACTAGACAGACAAGACTAGACAGACAAGACTAGACAGACAAGACTAGACAGACAAGACTAGACAGACAAGACTAGACAGAGAAGACTAGACAGACAAGACTAGACAGACAAGACTAGACAGACAAGACTAGACAGACAAGACTAGACAGACAAGACTAGACAGACAAGACTAGACAGACAAGACTAGACAGACAAGACTAGACAGACAAGACTAGACAGACAAGACTAGACAGACAAGACTAGACACACAAGACTAGACAGACAAGACTAGACAGACAAGACTAGACAGACAA
>CALYMW010000224.1:0-99905 GCA_944588485.1 Phosphuga atrata | reverse complement strand
GAAAGTTGGATTGACGATCAAGTTTTCGAAAACAAAAGTAATGACTAATTTGGTGCCGAGCGACACTTCAACATGGGAAACGCAAACGAAGATTTAGTCTACAAATACATATACCTTGGTCATGAAATCAGAATATCTAGAGATAACCAGACCTGCGAATTGTAAATGCAAACCTCGCTGGGCAGCATATGGGAAACTCAGCCATATCTTTAAAAGTCCGATATGTCTGAAAAGGAAAGTACATAACCAATGTATTCTGCATGTCCTTATATATGGGGCGGAAACCTTAATTCTAACCGCATATATGGCAAGTAAACTTAAAATAACCCAACGAAAAATGGAAAGATCAATGATCGGAATAACCCTACACCACCATACCACTAATAAGGACCTACGGAGGAAAACTAAAGTAGCAGATGTAATCGAGCGTATAACTAAACTCAAATGGAGGACTGGCCACGTGGGTCCAATGAAGGACGAAAGATGGACGAAGAAAATATTAGAGTGGAGACCAAGAGCCGATAAGCGTAGCAGAGGAAGACCGCCGACTGGTGGACCGCTGATCTAAAAAGGATCGCAAACAACTGGATCCACGAAACTCAAGACGGAGGACGATAGAGTGCTATGGAGGAGGCCTATGTCTAGCAGTGGAAGGAACGGGCTGGTTGATGATGAAGATGATCTATAGAGGAGGCCATGTTAGACCATATAGATGTAGATGAAACTATCAACTAATTCGCAAACAGAAAAGTGAGAAGTTGTTTTTTTATATTTTCGACTCTTTTTGTTTTTCTTTTCAAAATATAACGTAAATAGAGAGGCATGTCATTATAATGTATTATTAGAAAATAAAGACTTTAAGAAAATAAAAAAAAATAGAGAGATTTGTAAATATTTCGAATAAAGAATGTAAATAATTTTATCTACGACCACTGTTGCAAATGCCCATTATCGTACAGTTCGTGGACTATGTAAATACATCATAACACACACGTATGTAACAGTCCGCGATTAATGTTATGTAATAATTAAAAACACATGAGCGTTTGGTTTACGGTTCGTTAATTGGTTGAGAGGTACACGTTGTTACTATTTTTAAATATAGTACTCCGTGTTTTTCAAACAATCATTAAACGTGACATCATTCACTTAGAAGCTGTCATTCATTTCGTTAGTTCACGTTTAAATCTAACGAAAACTACAAATAAGTATTAAATAAAAAGGTATGTAACCATTATGAATGTATTTCTTTTCATTTCTATCAAGTTAAACAAGGTCGAGTAACAATCATATAAACATATTTTTCTTATTAAACAGAAACAAATTAGTGTGGTCGTAGATAAAGTATAGTACATGACTCGAGTTGTAAGGCAATTACGTACTCGCGGAATTACGCACTCACCGCTACGCGGGTCGCGCGTAACTGTTCTGCTCGCACGTAATAAGCATCTTACAACTCTAGTCACGTAATATATTATCTCTCCTCAGGAACGTCTACAGCGGTGGAGAGAATTCTTTCATCAGCTGTACAACCACAATCCGCCAGTAGGTCCAGCACCCGAACTGCCGATTATTGAGCAGCCGATAAATCAGTTTCCCGATACTGAACCAACAAGCAATGAGGTGAAGACGGCAATAAAATCCCTGAAAAATGGTAAAGCGCCGGGAGGAGATCAAGTAACTGCCGAAATGATCAAAGCCGGGGGAGACGTCTTATTACATCAACTTCACGTTCTCACAGTGCATATATGGCATTCAGATTGTGTTCCATCCGTGTGGAAGAAAGCGATTGTTGTGCCTATTTTGAAGAAAGGCGACAGTCGGGAATGCAAGAATTATCGTGGTATTAGCCTCCTCTCGATCGTCGGCAAAGTATTTATGAAAATCATACAATCAAGACTACAGAAACATCGAGAGCAAACAAGCCGGGAAGAACAAGCTGGATTTCGACCACATCGAGGATGCATCGATCAGATATTTGCTCTCCGTCAGCTAATGGAAGAAAGAATCGATGTGGCAAACGAACTGTCATCGTCTTCATCGATTTCAAATCTGCTTTTGATTGCATCGATTGGACAAGCTTGTGGGAAGCCCTGAAGATCGAACACGTGCCACTGAAAATCATTCAACTTCTTCAAGCATCGTACGACGGCTCAACCAGCAATGTTCGTATCCGAAACGACATGTCTGAGGAATTCCCGATTCGAACCGGAGTCCGGTAAGGAGACGTGGCCTCGCCGCTCCTTTTTAACATTGTGATCGACACGATTATGCGAAAAGCGTTTGATGGGCGACGCGGAGTTCGATATGATGACAAAAACTTCCTAACCGATCTGATGTTCGCCGATGACAGTGCGGTTTTCGCCAACACAGATGCCGAAGCAACAGACACCTTGTATGACATTTCCCGCATTGCCCAGTCATACGGACTGAGAATCAATGCGGATAAGACCAAAGTGCTTACAACGGATGGACCTGAAGCCAGAGTTCACCTCGATGGAACCACAATCGAGCAGGTACCACAGTTCAAATATTTGGGATCACTGGTTGTGGAGAAGAAAGTAGCTTCGACAGCCGAAGTTCACAGCCGGATAGGCCAGGCAACAGCAACGTTTGCTTCACTCAAGTGGTGCATATGGAAGCGGACGAATATTACCATCAAAACCAAAATACGCCTATACCGGACGCTGATCCTCCCAATTCTTCTTTATGGATCGGAAACATGGACATTACTCAAACCAGACCTTAACAAGCTCGAGGCCTTCCAAATGCGATGCCTGAGACAGATTCTCTGCGTCTCACTCCTCAACCACCTCCGAAATGAGACAATCAGAGAAAGGTGCGACCAACAGACACCGATTGTTGAGGAAATTCAAAAACGCCGATTACGATGGTTCGGCCACATCTGTAGGATGGGCGACAATCGAGTACCGCACAAACTCCTATGGAAAAAACGACCTCTTGATTGGAGAACACAAAAACAAGCACCGAAGACCACATGGTTGAAACACGTAGAGAACGATTTAAAAAACCAGCGAATAACAACAGCTGAGGCAAGAACCGTTGCAACTGATCGATTAGCATGGAAGCGTATAGTGAATGGAGCACGGAATCTAGCGGCACCAACAGCAGCGTACTGGCTACGAGGTCGACCACCTCTCCATGCGCCGGCTATGGATTAAAGAAGAATATATTATAATTTGCGTTTTCTTTTTCTCAGTAATTGAAAAGCGGAAGAGAACCGATTTTTTCTATTTACGAAAAGAAAAATAAAACTAGAGAACACATTTCCGTCTAAATTTGAAAAACAATGATTTTTTCGTGGCGAAACACGACGACAAAAAAGGCTTCATAGGTTTCGAATACAGGTGCTGCCGAGATTTGGCGCGGCCCTGGCTGGACAAGTGAATAAATTGAGCGAGGTGCAGATTCAGAGGCTTTTCGAAGGGCGAAGAACGCGAGGGAAACTGAAACTCCGGTAGGTCTACCAAGCGCAGCCATTTCGCAGACGCAGACGCAGGCTTTCGAAATTGGCCATGTGTCACGAGATAGATCACGATGGCGCTTTCTATGTCTGAAACTTTGGCAATCAATGTATGATGTTTTAATTTTAAATTTTCACTCCTAATTACAAAATACTATTACTTTAGTTTTACAATACATCACGTATAATAATAATAAAATATTTTGAAACAAATAAATGGACGAGATTTGAAAAAAATGTATAAATTTTCTCAAGTATGTTAAAGGAATGACTTAAGTATGTTAAGATGCAAATTTTGAAAATCCTTCTTGAAAACTGTACAAATCAGATGTTTATAAAACTATTTGCGTGATTTTACGAATCAAGAATGGCATCACAAGAACAGATTGTCTCTAGCTATTTGAGGGATATGTGACACAACATTTTTTTAGTAACATTAAAACAATAAAATATCCCCAAAGGAGATACTCACCTCAAGTTTCATTAAATATATATGTATATTTTATATAATTAAGAAGATTGTCGCGTTTTCAATGTTAGGCCATTGATTATTTAGAACAGACTAAGATATATTTCATATGTTTTTTTTTTGTATCAAAATTGTGTTTTTTTTTCTCACTGACCGACTCACAAAAATATTGTACGACTTGATCGTGCCGGGTCTACGACTAGGGAAGACGAGACCTTTTTCAAAAAACGGGGGACATCAGTCTCTTCACACTCCAGTTTCTTAAAGAAAAGAGTTCCTGTTTCTTCTGTTTACTTTAAGAAACCGTTAACAATTCATGAACTCACTATCTGTATATATAGTTTTAGATTTAATTTTGTTAATTTAGTTCCTGTTTGCCTACATCGATTAATACTAATAGATATACTAGTTAAACATTAGTTTAGTTTTTAATTTTAATCGTTAAAATCTTTAATCTAGGGTTTTGATTTATTTTTTTAAGTTTAAGACAGGGTGCACAATATACCAATATTGTTCAGTTGATCTTAATGTGGATTAGTATTAGTTATAGCTAATAATATGTAAGATTAATGCTGATTTCATTAATAATCTTTCTATCTATTTTTTGTAATTCGTAAACTTAATAATAGCTGCAGCAGTATCTTAATAATATCGATGTTGGCCTCGTAGTCTACAGAGTTAGAGCGTTAACTACAAATCTGAAAGTCCCGGGGTCGATCCCGTGAGCGAGTATCGGCCGCATTTGTACCAGAAGACAAATTTGTAATTAATTAATGCCAATTTAAATAACACCTAGGTTTCTGGGCCTATGAAATGATGGTGTGCAAAATACGATAGGCCATACAATAGGCCAGCAGTGTTTGTAGGTTTATTAATAACCTGGTATATACATTGGACCTAAGTTTAAAAAAATATTATTAATAGCTGTAGCAGTGTCTTAATAATAACTGTATGCCACGTCAAGTAGTATAATGTAGTAAGATATAAATTAAAATTGAATAAAACACATAGACGTCACCCTTCACGCGAAAATTAATAAGTTAATAGTTGTTTCAAAAGTTTTGTCTGTTTTAATGTCATGTGTTTTTGTAGCTCCATATCTCCATAAATATGTATTCTACTGTGTCGTGGTATACGTGGTCTGTTAGAAAAGTATCCGACCTTATTTTTTATTTTGAAAACCTGATGGATTTGAGTCAAGCGCGCTTGCATGAGCCGACCTTGAACCTTCGAGCGCATGCGTGAATTTTTTCCCGCCTGTAGATAGCTTCAGTTGTTACCGAGCAGTGTTCGAATGACGTAGTGTGTAGTGCTGTCCTATGTCGCCTACGTGATGCTGTGCGGCGCAAGCGACTGGAGTTGTGGTCATCAGGAAATTGACCCCATCACGACAATGCTCCAGCACATTCTTCGCACTTGGTTCACATTTTTTTGGCGAAAAATCAGACTCCTCTGGTTCGACAGGCTCCTTACTCTCCTGATATGGCCCCCTGCGACTTTTGGCTATTCCCCAAAGTCAAGAGGCCATTGAAAGGAACGCGATTTCAGACAATAGAGCACATTATGGCTGCAACGACAGCCGAGCTAAAGTCGATTCCGAAAGAGGCTTTTTCGGAATGCTTCCAACAATGGCGGCACCGCTGGTAGAAGTGTGTGGAGTCCCAAGGAGACTACTTTGAGGGTGATTAGGTTTCCAATGCTCCAGTTATGCCAGTTTTTTTTACCGGTTAAAGGTCGGATACTTTTCTAACAGACCACGTATAGTAACTATAGTCGTTACAAATCGGTATAAAAGTATGTCTTTTATGAAACTACTTGTCTTTTTCTTTAATTAGTCATTTATGTAATCTAACTAAAACGTCCCCAGTAAAGTCTTTTAATCTGTTGGCCGAGGAGAAAACCATCAATACAGGCGGAACGATTTTGTACTGATACCGTATATATACGGTCTCTGGAGACCGTAATGACTTCACTGATTGTGAGATAGACACTCAGATAGACGTAAGACTTCACTGAGACCGTATATATACAGGGTGCGAGGCGGTGGTGGCCTAGTAGTCAAGGTGTCAGACTTCGGAGCCGCAAGTCCCGGGTTCAAATCCTGGATGTGGTAAAAATAAGCCACCGTTCTCCTTTAGATGGCTCTGGCAAAGTCATCACAGTAAAAATCTGCCTCGAAATCTCCCCGAATAGTGGCTCGTCAAACACGTTAAAAATTGCAAGGGCTCCCTACACTTGTAACTAATTGTAAGATCAAGACACCAAGCACAAGTGTAAGCTGTGGGAAGAGGTCCCAGGTCCTACATGGACTGTAGCACCATTAGATAATGGTGTATGGAACCTAATCTAACCTGGTTGTCGTCGAGGGGACAACCTTGTCTAACTCCTTTTGTCGTCTCGAACCAACCGCTCGTTTTCTCTCCCACTTTCACTTTGCTTATTGTTCTTGCATATATCTCTTCCACTCTCACTACCAACCACTCGTCTGCTACGCATTGTTTCATACTTTTCATCAAGACACCAAGCACAAGTGTAGGCTGTGGGAGTAGGTCCCTAGGTCCTACAAGGACTGTAGCACCATTAGATAATATTGTATGGATTCAGCGTCGGGTCGATATACGGGGTGTAAGGGGCGAAGACAAAAAGCGACCGAAAGCCTGTCCAAAAGTCAACCTCACCTGCACGAGTGATGGCCTTGTGTAGACCATCCGGCACATCCTGCTAGATAACAGACAAGGCTCTGGCGACCGAGACACGGCGGTATAACCGTTAGAACTGAAATTAAGGAAATGTAATTTCATACCCGTGGAGGAAGATAACGGGAATCACCTCCAGTATACTCCCCAAGAGAACCACATGATGACATTCAATTAAAAATGTTCCGGAGGTAAAAGAAGTTCTTGGCAACAGTTTTGAATGAAGTCAATGAAACCAGGATACAAAGAATAAATGCCCGCAAAAATATGAATATAGGAAACTTGAACGCACAAAGTTTATTCGAATCTAGAAAGCTAGCAAATCAAGAGACCAGACATAGATATATGAGTCGCAGAAACTTGGCCTGAAAACAGAATGTGTACTGTCAATGGAGGCCGCTTCTGCTACTCAGGCAACCAAAGCAGGAACCACCGAAATGGAGTGGGAATATTTATTACATTTAAATTGTCCGCTAGTAATATAGACTTCTTCCCAAACTCCGACAGATTAGCTTTCTCAAAAATCAGCGCGAAACACATTATGTGAGTGTCGATCACTATTTTTTAGAAAATTAGTCTCATTTTTTTAAAATAAAACAAGCTAGTTCCCAGACTAAGATGGACGGGACTGTCAGAAGGTGTAATTCTTTGAAGTGTGGCGACGTTGATCTGGATATGCCCTTGATGGCCCGCACTACCCTCTTAAGTGCGGAGATGCTCCTCATATTATGATCGCATATGCAATAATTGATTGAACCTCCGGCATATTCGAAGTAGGAGCGGTAGGTCTACGTGGTCTGTTAGAAAAGTATCCGACCTTATTTTTTATTTTGAAAACCTGATGGATTTGAATCAAGCGCGCTTACATTAGCCGACCTTGAACTTTCGTGCGCATGCGTGAATTTTTTCCCGCCTGTAAATAGCGTCAGTTGTTGTCGAGCAGTGTTCGAGTGACGTAGTGTGTAGTGCTCTCGTCGGTTTTTCAATGCAAATAAAATGACGACAAGTGAAATGAGGGATGTCCTACGTCGCCTACGTGATGCTGTGCGGCGTAAGCGACTGAAGTTGTGGTCATCAGGAAATTAGCGACTCCATCACGACAATGCTCCAGCACATTCTTCGCACTTAGTTCACAATTTTTTGGCGAAAAACCAGACTCCTCTGCTTCGACAGGCTCCTTACTCTCCTGATATGGCCCCCTGCGACTTCTGGCTATTCCCCAAAGTCAAGAGGTCATTGAAAGGAACGCGATTTCAGACAAGAGAGGACATTATGGCTGCAACGACAGCCGAGCTAAAGTCGAGAGGCTTTTTCGGAATACTTCCAACAATGGCGGCACCGCTGCGAGAAGTGTGTGGAGTCCCAAGGAGACTACTTTCAGGATGATTAGGTTTCCTACGCTCCAGGTATTATGGAGCAGTTATAGAACAGTATGCCAGTTTTTTACCGGCTAAAGGTCGGATACTTTTCTAACACACCATGTATGTTATTACGGAGTATTTTTAACATAGAGGCTTTCTGGTTGACTTTAGCGGCAATATGCCGTATATGGGTATTCCAGTGTAATTCATTTTCCAGAAATATTCCTAGCAATTTTAAATTATTTCTTTACTATCGTACATTTTTAGTGCGTCATCTCCTTTGACTCTGCGTCTGCTTTGAAATATTGTGTAATAGGTTTTCTCTATATTTAGGTGAAAGTTATTTGCAGTGACCCACTTGTTGAGATTATTGAGAAGGTTATTTATTAGCTGCTATTTGCGTTGTTTCTATAGAATCCTCTGAAACTAGAAAACGCATCATCGGCATAAAATACACTTTGGCATCCTCTAAATACCGTGGAAGATCTGCAATATATAAAAAAATAGAAGAGGCGCAAGAACACTTCCCTGTAGGGCACCCATTTCAATGTCAACAGTTGTAGATATGCTTTCCTCTATTTCTACATATTGCTTTCTATAGCAAGTATGATTCAAGCAGTACATTTCCCTCTGATTCCGTAAATTTCTAGTTTATCGAGCCGATTTCTCTGTGAGACACAGTCGAAAGCTTTGGTAAGGTCACAGAATATTCCAACTGGGCACTTCTGCTTATCGTTGTGAAGAAGGATCTGCTGATCTAATTTTTGAATAGTGGTTGTGGTCGATTTCGCCTTGCAGAACCCATGCTGCTCTTCCAGAATTGGTGATGATTATATACGAAGGGCATCAGTCTGCTTACCATAGCATATTCTAGAATTTTAGCCATTGCTGAAATTAGAGCAACAGGTCTGTAATTACAGACCTGTTGCTCTAATTTCAGCAATTCAGTTTTCAATTCAATTTTAAGTTCAGATATTCTTACTTCCCTTGTAAACCATGTAGAGGAGTTCTTCCCGTTTGTTAGCGGAAAGGCATTCAAGAAATGATGTAGCAATCTGGATATCATGGATTCTGCTTTGAGGTTGCAGTCAGATTTACAATACATGTCATACCAAGTTTCTTTTGTGAGGGCTTTATGAAATCGAAGTTTGTTTTCTATGGTGAAACATCTACTTGGCCGGTACCTTTGTGGTTGTGATTTCTGTTTGAGAGTAATATTTTGTGGTTTGAGAGAGTAGTGTCATCGGTGCCTGCCATAATTAAATGATTTGCATTTGTACAGTGACACGTGAGTATTCCGAAACTGTTTCAACCAGACCATAGGCCTGGAGTAAGTTAATGAGCTTCATTTGGACCAGACCATAGGCCTGGAGTAAGTTAATGAGATTCATTTGGACTTTGGATTACACAGCAAAATTATATTGACATCAGCATCAATCAAGTACAAGGACAAAGTAAGTTGATTTATTGCATCTATCGAATGAAACGTTCTCTAAGCGAACCATGAAGCTGGTTATGTATCCAGCTGGTGGTCCTTAAACGTTAAATCCAAATAATGCCGCAGATTTCAATTTAGTTTTCCACTGAACAGTAACCAGTAACAGTTTGCAACTTTTTGGCCCAGAAACTATTGTCTCCTGGAACGGTGTTGGTCCAAATGGCAACCCCTCCACCAGATGCGTGTGATCTGCCGAAATGACTAGTCAGCTTATAGTTTTGCATAGGTATTTTCTTCGAGAATATTTTTCATCTTCATGCATGTTTCAGATACGCACAAAAACAAAGGTTGCTTCTCTTGCAATATTACTTCTAGTTCTTATTTCTTAAGCTTTGAATATTTACATATAATAGAATAATTTATTTATTATTAGAAATGACTTAGTTGTTTTAAATTCTTGTTCTCGCTTTTTCCAGTTTCAGGAAAAAACGATTTATGCAAGTATGACGTGGGCATAGTTCTGGCTTTTATTTTTAAGTCCTCATACAATTCGATGGGGACTGAAATTTTAAACGAGGAATACTCCTCGGGATGTTTCGATATGATTTTGTTGCAAACTATTGAATTGTTTTTTTTATCGTGTAAGTACTTGATCATCTCACCCTCTGATAGATTGGGGTCTACTCTGTAAACATGGAGATGTTCATATTTCGCTGCGGCTTTTATCTCGCTGCATTCGCTTGTGTCATGAATAACATTTGATTTCTTGCTTCCTTTTTTAATTTTTTCGGATTTCCACACGCCGTTATTTGGATTGTTAGATCAGTTATCTCAGTCTGTTATCTCAGTCTGAGGAATCGTAGCAAAAACTTTATTTTTTGCTCCGGTACGCTCTCCTATCATCACGTTTTTTCTGCTTTAATTATCTGAGCTGTATGACGGCTTATCGCTGGTGTTCGGTAGAGGTTGGTCGATTTGTGCAGTTGAAGATCTGGGTAAACTTTTATCTTGAGCAGGAGAGGGCACGGTTTTTGAGTGTTGCTGCGTGTTCTCCTTTAGTCTAGTCTTGTCTAGTCTTGACTAGTCTTTTCTAGTCTTGTAATCTTGTCTAGTCTAGTCTTGTCTGGTCTTGTATAATATTGTCAGGTGTTGCGTAGTTTTGTCTGGTCGTTTCTGTTTTTGTCTGTTCGTAACTACTTTTTTTAATCTTCTTTAGTCTTGTCTAATCTTGTGTGGTCTTATCTAGTCTTGTGTAATCTTGTCTAACTTTTCACAAATACAGTTTCGTCACTTCTTGCTGTTTTGTGACTGTCACAGTTTTATCACAACTTTATTCCTTCATCACATCTTCATTTTAACATCATTTGTTACAGTTTTACCATTTTTTATGGCTTGTCTAGTCCTTCTCTGCTTTTATCTGGTCTTGTCTAGTCTTGTCTGATCTTGTTTGGTATTATCTGATCTTGTCGCGCCTGTCTGACTTATCTATCCCTATCTGATGTTGTCGAGTCTAGTCTATTGTCTATTGTGTAGCCTTGACCAATATTGTAATCTTGTCCAGTCTTGTCTTTTCTAATCTTATCTGGTCTTGTTTGGTCTTGCCTGGTCTTGTCTGATCTTGTATGGTTTTGTCTAGTCTCGCCTGATCCTGTCTAGCCTTGTCTGGTGTTGCCTGGTCTTTGTCATGTCTTGTGTGGTCTTGCCTAGTCTTACATAGTCTTGTCCAGTCTTGTCCAATGTTGTCCAGTGAGTTCTGGCCTAGTCTTGTCCAGCCTTATCCAGTTTTGTCTAGTCTTGACCAATATTGTAGTCTTGTCCAGTCTTGTCTTGTCTGATCTTGTTTGGTCTTGTCTGATCTTGTCTGGTTTTGTCTAGTCTTGCTTGGTCCTATCTGGTCTTGTTTGGCCTCTTGCCTGTTCGTGACTACTTTTTTTAATCTTCTTTAGTTTTGTCTGATCTTGTGTGGTCTTGTCTAGTCTTGTGTAATCTTGTGTCACTTGTCACAGATACAGTTTCGTCACTTTTTGTGGTCTCCTATCGACACGTTCTGGCTGAGCCTTCGATTGCTGCGTGATTGTATCGTGATTTTCGTTTTGTCTTCATTTTTGACTAGTCCACTTTTTTTAGCTGCATCCTCCATCATCATCATCCATAATATATTAAGATAATTTAATTTTTCCTTAAGGATTTTAACATTTTTTTCATATTTCTCGACAGATTCTCATCACAAACTTATTACTTGTCATAGATCTGTCACTAGTCACATTTTTGTCATTTGTCAATTGTGACGGTCACAGTTTTGTCATCTTCATGGTTTAGTCACTTGTCATTTTCGTGGGTTTTTTTCACTTACAGTTTTACTGTTTCATGACAAAACCTTACCTTTTAGGTTTTGTCATTTGATACAGTTTTGCAATATGTCATGGTTTTGTTACTTGTCTAGTCTTGTCTGGACTTATCTACCCCTATCTGATCTTGTCGAGTCTAGTCTATTTTTGTTCAGTTCTATTGTTCAGTCTTGCTCAGCCTTGTTCAGTCTTGTACATTCTTGTGTAGCCTTGACAAATATTGTAATCTTGTCCAGTCTTGTCTTTTCTAATCTTATCTGGTCTTGCCTGGTCTTGTCTGATGTTGTATGGTTTGTCTAGTCTCGCCTGATCCTGTCTAGCTTTGTCTGGTCTTGCCTGGTCTTTGTCAGGTCTTATGAGGTCTTGCCTAGTCTTAAATAGTCTTGCCCAGTCTTTGCAAATCTTGTTCAGTCTTGTATAGTCTTGACTAAAATTTTAGTCTTTCCAATCTTGTCTCGTCTGATCTTGTCTGGTCTTGTTTGGTCTTGTCGGATCTTGTCTGGTTTTGTCTAGTATTTTTTCTTCTTTCTGGGTTTGTCTGGTCTTGCCTGGTCTTTGTCAGGTCTTGTGTGGTCTTGCCTAGTCGTACATAGTCTTGTCCAGTCTTGTCCAATGTTGTCCAGTGAGTTCTGGCCTAGTCTTGTCCAGCCTTATCCAGTTTTGTCTAGTCTTGACCAATATTGTAGTCTTGTTCAGTCTTGTCTTGTCTGATCTTGTTTGGTCTTGTCTGTTCTTGTCTGGTTTTGCCTAGTCTTGCTTGGTCCTATCTGGTCTTGTTTGGCCTCTTGCCTGTTCGTGACTACTTTTTTTAATCTTCTTTAGTTTTGTCTGATCTTGTGTGGTCTTATCTAGTCTTGTGTAATCTTGTGTCACTTGTCACATATACAGTTTCGTTACTTTTTGCTGTTTGGTCACAGTTTTATCACAACTTTATTTCTTTTATCATTTGTTACAGTTTTACCATTTTTATGGTTTGTCTAGTCTTTCTCTGCTTTTATCTGGTCTTGTCTAGTCTTGTCTGATCTTGTTTGGTATTATCTGATCTTCTCATGCCTTGTCTGGTCTTATGTACTCTTGCGTAATCTTGTCTAGTCTACTCTTGTCACGTCTTGTGTAGTCATGTCTGGTCTTGTCTAGTCTTGTGTAAAAGGGACAAATGTTATTTAAATCGTTTTGGTTGCGCCATTTAGTGTGAAAATATTTATAACATTTTTGCAAATTCATGCGCGGTCCTTGCCCTCCAAAATACTTCGTCTCCAATATTCACGGTTTTCCGACCTCTGCCTCCAGTTCGTGTATCCTAGCATCTCTCTGCAGATGTTTAGGATGGAGTCCTACCACATGTCCCTCGGCCTCCCACCTGGTCTTTTGCCTTCTGTTTTGTTATTCAGCGCTTTCTTTGGGATCTCGCCCTTATGCATTCTGTGTACGTGTCACTCCCATTTCAGTTTCCTTAACTTAATTATCGTTGCTATGTCGGCGTCTTCATAGAGTTGGTATAATTCATCAATAGAATGCATTCTCTAGCCTCCTTCCTCCCTTAGAGGCCCATAGATATTTCTCAAGATTTGCGTAATCTCAACGATCTCAAGAGTAGGACTCAAGAATATGTTTACCAAACCCTCCGCTTTTTTAGAGAATGTCCAGGTCTCTGCTCCAAATGCACGTACTGGGCGTATTAGGGTTTTGTATGTTATTACCTCTGTGCTCCTGCGGATGTTTTCATCTCTGAAGAATGTTGAAAGTGGGAAATAGGCTTGGTTAGCTTTCCGTATGCGTTCTTTTACTTCGACTTACTTCGAGTTTTTGTTACTGTGGTACCTAGGTACTTGAATTTAGCCGCTGATTTCATGTTGTCGTCTCCTATCGAGACGTTCTGGCTGAGCTCGTTCTTCGATTCTTGCGTGATTGTACCATGATTTTCGTTTTGTCTTCATTTATGACTAGTCCACCTTTTTTAGCTGCATCTTCCATCATCATCATCTATAATTCTCTTCTTCTGATGCCGTCTTCTCATTGAAGGTTGCCCACCACCAAAAAGTTCTTCAACATTCATTCCTGTCCACTCTCTTATATTACGGAGTCAAGATTTTTTCTTTCTTCCTATTCCCTTCTTCCCCTCTATTCTTCCCTGCGTTATGTTTTGTAGCAGTATATATTTGTTGTTGCGCAGAATATGACCTATGTATGCTGTTTTACGTATCTTGATAATCATTCATAATATAATCTATATAATATCATCCATAATATATTAAAATAATTTATTTTTTTCTGAAGGGTTTTGTTCTGAAGGGAAAACAATTTTTTCATATTTCTCGACAGATTCTCATCACAAACTTATTACTTGCCATAGCTCAGTCACAAGTCACATTTTTGTCATTTGTCAATTGTGACGGTCACAGTTTTGTCTTCATAGTTTTGTCACTTGTAAGAGTTTTATCATTTTCGTCGGTTTGCCACTTACAGTTTTACTGTTTCATCACAACATTACTTTTTAGGTTTTGTCATTTGTCATGGTTTTGTTACTTTACTACTGACGTTTTGTTATTTTATTGCTTGTCTACTGTTACTTGACTCAACAAGACCAGATAGGGGTAGATAAGTCCAGACAAACTAATCTACCCCTATCTGCTCTTGTCGAGTCTTTTCTATTTTTGTTTAGAATTGTTCAGTCTTGCTCAGCCTTGTTCAGTCTTCTACACTCTTGTGTAGCTTTGACCAATATTGTAATCTTGTGCAGTCTTGTCTTGTCTAATCTTATCTGGTCTTGTTTGGTCTTGCCTGGTCTTGTCTGATCTTGTCTGGTTTCGTCTAGTCTCGCCTGGTCTTTTCTAGCTTTGTCTGGTCTTTCTCAGGTCTTATGAGGTCTTGCCTACTCTTAAATAGTCTTGTCCAGTCTTGTCCAAACTTGTCAGGTCTTGTCTAGTCTTGACTAAAATTTTAGTCTTGTCAAATCTTGTCTTGTCTGATCTTGTCTGGTCTTGCCTGGTCTTGTCTGATCTTGTCAGGTTTTGTTTAGTTTTGTTAGGTTCTTTCTGGTCTTGTCTGGTCTTGCTTGGTCTTTGTCATGTCTTGCGTGGTCTTGCTTAGTCTTACATAGTCCTGTCCAGTCTTGTCCAATGTTGTCCAGTGAGTTATGGCCTAGTCTTGTCCAGCCTTATCCAGTTTTGTCTAGTCTTGACCAATATTGTAGTCTTGTCTAGTCTTGTCTGATCTTGTTTCGTCTTGTCTGACCTTGTCTGGTTTTGTCTAGTCTTGCTTGGTCCTATCTGGTCTTGTTTGGCCTGGCCTGGTCTTTGTCCGCTCTTATTTGGTTTTGACTAGTCTTACTTATTGTTAGGGTAGTCCAGTCTTGTTCATTCGTGTCCAGTCTAGTCCAATGTTGTCTAGCCATATCTGTCCAATCTTTTCCAGTCTTGACTCGTCTGATCTTGTCTAGTTTTGTCGGATATTTTCCGGTCTTGTCTGTTCTGTTCTTGCTGACCAGGCGGGACCTGTCTGGTCCTGTCTGGTCTAACAGTAAGCAATCTCATTTAGCTTGTCCACATTTGAAAATAAAACTTTGGATCAAAACTTCGGCATGACTTATTAACAAGTCCAAAAATCGTCATAAAAATATTACTTTTTCCTATACGGCTTTTATTTACTCATCAACGTGATAAAATCGTCATAAAAGTATTACTTTTTCTCCTTTACGACTCTCCATTACTCCTCTACGTTGCTTTTTTTCATATAAATTTCTGATAGTTATTTTGTTTAAATAATTTGTTATTTTGCAATAGACCTTTTCATAGTTGAATTTTTTTTGTGCGCATGCGTCAATTTCCGGTATGTTTTTCGGTCACTTTTTGACTTAGAACCAGTGAAAATAACAAAATGTGCCCGAAACTTTCATATTCGCGCCTTTTAAGGATGACTGACGCGCATGCGCTTTACTAAACGTAAAAAGGTCTATTAGATGCTTTTGAGATATATTCTTGGTAATTCAGCTGTTGGTTAATCGAACGATACGTTCAGTAATCCGGCGGTCTGGGACCGCTCGCGCTCTTCCCTCCCTCCACTCTTTCTGATAATCCGGCGGTTGTCTGGTCCCATATGTGTCGGATTATCGAGATTATACTGTTAATGGCATGTATTAATGTGCACCCTAAATTTACATTTAAATTAGATTTGAATGCGAGAATTTTTCGAAAAAATTTGGAAACAAAAATTCTCATTCAAAACACTCTACAGACTTATTCTTAGGAAACTTCTAATTTTGAAAACGACCGCATCCAAGTGTAAGCATCAGTACAAAGATTTCTACTTTGTGGAAAATACCTAGAGAGAAAATTAGGTACTTACTTACTAACGCCACCGCAGCTACAGATTTGAACAAAATAGATGGTTAGGTTAGGTTATAACAGAGCAGATAAATCCAAACCACAAATCGCGCGGTAGCCACCTGCAGTGGCGTTAATAAGTAAGTACCGAAAATTGTTTTCAACCTATATTCTATCATCTTCGAAAGTTATTATTTGTTTTAAAGATTTATTAAACTGTAGGCAAACATTTGTATAAATCTCCTTTGATTTAACTTTTTTGTTTTATTTTTTGTAAATTCGTACTTTACCCATAGCGTTTCAACGTTTTGGATATCTAAACAATTTTACAATTTAGATGATAAAATTACGATGAGAGTGTTAATTGTTCAACAATAAAATTGTTTAAACAATTAAGTGCGGTATACCACCACATTACACCTTTTGATTGTGTTCGCCAAATATTCCAACTACAGTGAAAACTATCCCGTGTCTTCCTCTCTCTACTGAAACGAATCTTACGAAAATATTTTTCTCCAAGAATATACTTGTAGACAATATATACATTGGTGTATACTTCACGAATACACAAAACACATAATAAATATCAACACACAATTTGTACCATAAAATATACGACGGCATGATATATTAACCCACGTTATATATGGATTCATTTCTAAATCAAATTCTTGGTCCTTGCGATAATGAAAAGCTTTAACGATTCTGTGTTCCTTTAAAAAAATATATAAAAATTGGTACAAATATCAAGGCGCGTCCAAAATGTTTCTCAAAACTGCATTCACTAATAAATGTTTATAAACCACTCAAGAAAATTCAGTTTCGTTAGCAATCCCAAAATTATTTAATTTCAAATTTAATACAAAATTTGAACAAAGGTTCACAAAATTCGACTTTTTATTATAGAGAAAATTGAGCTTTCGTGTAGTACGTCTAGTCTTATCTATCTAATCTTGTTTGTCTAGTCTTGTCTGTCTAGTCTTGTGTGTCTAGTCTTATCTGTCTAGTCTTGTCTGTCTAGTCTTGTCTGTCTAGTCTTGTCTGTCTAGTCTTGTCTGTCTAGTCTTGTCTGTCTAGTCTTGTCTGTCTAGTCTTGTCTGTCTAGTCTTGTCTGTCTAGTCTTGTCTGTCTAGTCTTGTCTGTCTAGTCTTGTCTGTCTAGTCTTGTCTGTCGAGTCTTGTCTGTCTAGTCTTGTCTGTCTAGTCTTGTCTGTCTAGTCTTGTCTGTCTAGTCTTGTCTGTCTAGTCTTGTCTGTCTAGTCTTGTCTGTCTAGTCTTGTCTGTCTAGTCTTGTCTGTCTAGTCTTGTCTGTCTAGTCTTGTCTGTCTAGTCTTGTCTGTCTAGTCTTGTCTGTCTAGTCTTGTCTGTCTAGTCTTGTCTGTCTAGTCTTGTCTGTCTAGTCTTGTCTGTCTAGTCTTGTCTGTCTAGTCTTGTCTGTCTAGTCTTGTCTGTCTAGTCTTGTCTGTCTAGTCTTGTCTGTCTAGTCTTGTCTGTCTAGTCTTGTCTGTCTAGTCTTGTCTGTCTAGTCTTGTCTGTCTAGTCTTGTCTGTCTAGTCTTGTCTGTCTAGTCTTGTCTGTCTAGTCTTGTCTGTCTAGTCTTGTCTGTCTAGTCTTGTCTGTCTAGTCTTGTCTGTCTAGTCTTGTCTGTCTAGTCTTGTCTGTCTAGTCTTGTCTGTCTAGTCTTGTCTGTCTAGTCTTGTCTGTCTAGTCTTGTCTGTCTAGTCTTGTCTGTCTAGTCTTGTCTGTCTAGTCTTGTCTGTCTAGTCTTGTCTGTCTAGTCTTGTCTGTCTAGTCTTGTCTGTCTAGTCTTGTCTGTCTAGTCTTGTCTGTCTAGTCTTGTCTGTCTAGTCTTGTCTGTCTAGTCTTGTCTGTCTAGTCTTGTCTGTCTAGTCTTGTCTGTCTAGTCTTGTCTGTCTAGTCTTGTCTGTCTAGTCTTGTCTGTCTAGTCTTGTCTGTCTAGTCTTGTCTGTCTAGTCTTGTCTGTCTAGTCTTGTCTGTCTAGTCTTGTCTGTCTAGTCTTGTCTGTCTAGTCTTGTCTGTCTAGTCTTGTCTGTCTAGTCTTGTCTGTCTAGTCTTGTCTGTCTAGTCTTGTCTGTCTAGTCTTGTCTGTCTAGTCTTGTCTGTCTAGTCTTGTCTGTCTAGTCTTGTCTGTCTAGTCTTGTCTGTCTAGTCTTGTCTGTCTAGTCTTGTCTGTCTAGTCTTGTCTGTCTAGTCTTGTCTGTCTAGTCTTGTCTGTCTAGTCTTGTCTGTCTAGTCTTGTCTGTCTAGTCTTGTCTGTCTAGTCTTGTCTGTCTAGTCTTGTCTGTCATGTCTTGTCTGTCTAGTCTTGTCTGTCTAGTCTTGTCTGTCTAGTCTTGTCTGTCTAGTCTTGTCTGTCTAGTCTTGTCTGTCTAGTCTTGTCTGTCTAGTCTTGTCTGTCTAGTCTTGTCTGTCTAGTCTTGTCTGTCTAGTCTTGTCTGTCTAGTCTTGTCTGTCTAGTCTTGTCTGTCTAGTCTTGTCTGTCTAGTCTTGTCTGTCTAGTCTTGTCTGTCTAGTCTTGTCTGTCTAGTCTTGTCTGTCTAGTCTTGTCTGTCTAGTCTTGTCTGTCTAGTCTTGTCTGTCTAGTCTTGTCTGTCTAGTCTTGTCTGTCTAGTCTTGTCTGTCTAGTCTTGTCTGTCTAGTCTTGTCTGTCTAGTCTTGTCTGTCTAGTCTTGTCTGTCTAGTCTTGTCTGTCTAGTCTTGTCTGTCTAGTCTTGTCTGTCTAGTCTTGTCTGTCTAGTCTTGTCTGTCTAGTCTTGTCTGTCTAGTCTTGTCTGTCTAGTCTTGTCTGTCTAGTCTTGTCTGTCTAGTCTTGTCTGTCTAGTCTTGTCTGTCTAGTCTTGTCTGTCTAGTCTTGTCTGTCTAGTCTTGTCTGTCTAGTCTTGTCTGTCTAGTCTTGTCTGTCTAGTCTTGTCTGTCTAGTCTTGTCTGTCTAGTCTTGTCTGTCTAGTCTTGTCTGTCTAGTCTTGTCTGTCTAGTCTTGTCTGTCTAGTCTTGTCTGTCTAGTCTTGTCTGTCTAGTCTTGTCTGTCTAGTCTTGTCTGTCTAGTCTTGTCTGTCTAGTCTTGTCTGTCTAGTCTTGTCTGTCTAGTCTTGTCTGTCTAGTCTTGTCTGTCTAGTCTTGTCTGTCTAGTCTTGTCTGTCTAGTCTTGTCTGTCTAGTCTTGTCTGTCTAGTCTTGTCTGTCTAGTCTTGTCTGTCTAGTCTTGTCTGTCTAGTCTTGTCTGTCTAGTCTTGTCTGTCTAGTCTTGTCTGTCTAGTCTTGTCTGTCTAGTCTTGTCTGTCTAGTCTTGTCTGTCTAGTCTTGTCTGTCTAGTCTTGTCTGTCTAGTCTTGTCTGTCTAGTCTTGTCTGTCTAGTCTTGTCTGTCTAGTCTTGTCTGTCTAGTCTTGTCTGTCTAGTCTTGTCTGTCTAGTCTTGTCTGTCTAGTCTTGTCTGTCTAGTCTTGTCTGTCTAGTCTTGTCTGTCTAGTCTTGTCTGTCTAGTCTTGTCTGTCTAGTCTTGTCTGTCTAGTCTTGTCTGTCTAGTCTTGTCTGTCTAGTCTTGTCTGTCTAGTCTTGTCTGTCTAGTCTTGTCTGTCTAGTCTTGTCTGTCTAGTCTTGTCTGTCTAGTCTTGTCTGTCTAGTCTTGTCTGTCTAGTCTTGTCTGTCTAGTCTTGTCTGTCTAGTCTTGTCTGTCTAGTCTTGTCTGTCTAGTCTTGTCTGTCTAGTCTTGTCTGTCTAGTCTTGTCTGTCTAGTCTTGTCTGTCTAGTCTTGTCTGTCTAGTCTTGTCTGTCTAGTCTTGTCTGTCTAGTCTTGTCTGTCTAGTCTTGTCTGTCTAGTCTTGTCTGTCTAGTCTTGTCTGTCTAGTCTTGTCTGTCTAGTCTTGTCTGTCTAGTCTTGTCTGTCTAGTCTTGTCTGTCTAGTCTTGTCTGTCTAGTCTTGTCTGTCTAGTCTTGTCTGTCTAGTCTTGTCTGTCTAGTCTTGTCTGTCTAGTCTTGTCTGTCTAGTCTTGTCTGTCTAGTCTTGTCTGTCTAGTCTTGTCTGTCTAGTCTTGTCTGTCTAGTCTTGTCTGTCTAGTCTTGTCTGTCTAGTCTTGTCTGTCTAGTCTTGTCTGTCTAGTCTTGTCTGTCTAGTCTTGTCTGTCTAGTCTTGTCTGTCTAGTCTTGTCTGTCTAGTCTTGTCTGTCTAGTCTTGTCTGTCTAGTCTTGTCTGTCTAGTCTTGTCTGTCTAGTCTTGTCTGTCTAGTCTTGTCTGTCTAGTCTTGTCTGTCTAGTCTTGTCTGTCTAGTCTTGTCTGTCTAGTCTTGTCTGTCTAGTCTTGTCTGTCTAGTCTTGTCTGTCTAGTCTTGTCTGTCTAGTCTTGTCTGTCTAGTCTTGTCTGTCTAGTCTTGTCTGTCTAGTCTTGTCTGTCTAGTCTTGTCTGTCTAGTCTTGTCTGTCTAGTCTTGTCTGTCTAGTCTTGTCTGTCTAGTCTTGTCTGTCTAGTCTTGTCTGTCTAGTCTTGTCTGTCTAGTCTTGTCTGTCTAGTCTTGTCTGTCTAGTCTTGTCTGTCTAGTCTTGTCTGTCTAGTCTTGTCTGTCTAGTCTTGTCTGTCTAGTCTTGTCTGTCTAGTCTTGTCTGTCTAGTCTTGTCTGTCTAGTCTTGTCTGTCTAGTCTTGTCTGTCTAGTCTTGTCTGTCTAGTCTTGTCTGTCTAGTCTTGTCTGTCTAGTCTTGTCTGTCTAGTCTTGTCTGTCTAGTCTTGTCTGTCTAGTCTTGTCTGTCTAGTCTTGTCTGTCTAGTCTTGTCTGTCTAGTCTTGTCTGTCTAGTCTTGTCTGTCTAGTCTTGTCTGTCTAGTCTTGTCTGTCTAGTCTTGTCTGTCTAGTCTTGTCTGTCTAGTCTTGTCTGTCTAGTCTTGTCTGTCTAGTCTTGTCTGTCTAGTCTTGTCTGTCTAGTCTTGTCTGTCTAGTCTTGTCTGTCTAGTCTTGTCTGTCTAGTCTTGTCTGTCTAGTCTTGTCTGTCTAGTCTTGTCTGTCTAGTCTTGTCTGTCTAGTCTTGTCTGTCTAGTCTTGTCTGTCTAGTCTTGTCTGTCTAGTCTTGTCTGTCTAGTCTTGTCTGTCTAGTCTTGTCTGTCTAGTCTTGTCTGTCTAGTCTTGTCTGTCTAGTCTTGTCTGTCTAGTCTTGTCTGTCTAGTCTTGTCTGTCTAGTCTTGTCTGTCTAGTCTTGTCTGTCTAGTCTTGTCTGTCTAGTCTTGTCTGTCTAGTCTTGTCTGTCTAGTCTTGTCTGTCTAGTCTTGTCTGTCTAGTCTTGTCTGTCTAGTCTTGTCTGTCTAGTCTTGTCTGTCTAGTCTTGTCTGTCTAGTCTTGTCTGTCTAGTCTTGTCTGTCTAGTCTTGTCTGTCTAGTCTTGTCTGTCTAGTCTTGTCTGTCTAGTCTTGTCTGTCTAGTCTTGTCTGTCTAGTCTTGTCTGTCTAGTCTTGTCTGTCTAGTCTTGTCTGTCTAGTCTTGTCTGTCTAGTCTTGTCTGTCTAGTCTTGTCTGTCTAGTCTTGTCTGTCTAGTCTTGTCTGTCTAGTCTTGTCTGTCTAGTCTTGTCTGTCTAGTCTTGTCTGTCTAGTCTTGTCTGTCTAGTCTTGTCTGTCTAGTCTTGTCTGTCTAGTCTTGTCTGTCTAGTCTTGTCTGTCTAGTCTTGTCTGTCTAGTCTTGTCTGTCTAGTCTTGTCTGTCTAGTCTTGTCTGTCTAGTCTTGTCTGTCTAGTCTTGTCTGTCTAGTCTTGTCTGTCTAGTCTTGTCTGTCTAGTCTTGTCTGTCTAGTCTTGTCTGTCTAGTCTTGTCTGTCTAGTCTTGTCTGTCTAGTCTTGTCTGTCTAGTCTTGTCTGTCTAGTCTTGTATGTCTAGTCTTGTCTGTCTAGTCTTGTCTGTCTAGTCTTGTCTGTCTAGTCTTGTCTGTCTAGTCTTGTCTGTCTAGTTTTGTCTGTCTAGTCTTGTCTGTCTAGTCTTGTCTGTCTAGTCTTGTCTGTCTAGTCTTGTCTGTCTAGTCTTGTCTGTCTAGTCTTGTCTGTCTAGTCTTGTCTGTCTGGTCTTGTCTGTCTAGTCTTGTCTGTCTAGTCTTGTCTGTCTAGTCTTGTCTGTCTAGTCTTGTCTGTCTAGTCTTGTCTGTCTAGTCTTGTCTGTCTAGTCTTGTCTGTCTAGTCTTGTCTGTCTAGTCTTGTCTGTCTAGTCTTGTCTGTCTAGTCTTGTCTGTCTAGTCTTGTCTGTCTAGTCTTGTCTGTCTAGTCTTGTCTGTCTAGTCTTGTCTGTCTAGTCTTGTCTGTCTAGTCTTGTCTGTCTAGTCTTGTCTGTCTAGTCTTGTCTGTCTAGTCTTGTCTGTCTAGTCTTGTCTGTCTAGTCTTGTCTGTCTAGTCTTGTCTGTCTAGTCTTGTCTGTCTAGTCTTGTCTGTCTAGTCTTGTCTGTCTAGTCTTGTCTGTCTAGTCTTGTCTGTCTAGTCTTGTCTGTCTAGTCTTGTCTGTCTAGTCTAGTCTGTCTAGTATTGGTTGTCTAGTCTTGTCTGTATAGTCTAGTCTTACAACGAGACTAAGTAATTTATTAATTCTAGTCTAAAACGTCAACTGGATCCAAACAAAATTAGATAAAGCAAGTGTACTTAAATGACTACTGTATTAACTCTGGAGTTTAAATTAGTTGGACTATAATTAGTTTCACTTTAATAATTTAATATACCAAATCTAATATATTTTCATTCAATCTTTGTTATTTCTGGTTTAAGTGCAAAAGAGTAAAAACAAAGGAGATGAAAGTTCAGGCCGCAGCGCCGCGCTGTTGCTTTCCTTTTACTCTCTATCTCGTATTTACAGATTTGTGAGACGCATTAAGTCGCTCTCGGAGAGCATTTACATCGTGAAATTACATACATGCGGCTCGGACGTCGTTTATTGCGTACGCAAGCTATTAATTACACCTATCAAATTAGCCCGAATTAGCTTATGATATCGCTCCCTAAATACTAACACTAAATAAAGAAAGTCAAGACTTTATCGACAAGACTACAGAACCAGACTAGGCTACAACGAGGAAGCATATAAGACTAATTCGTAAAACTGATCTTGTCTGACTTGTCTTGCCTATTTGGTCTTGTCTGACTAGTCTTGTCTGCCTGATCTTGTCTGACTAGTCGTGTCTAATTTAGCTATTCAATCTCCTTTACAATTATCTACTTATTGAAAGAGAATCTACTACTAATTGTAAGAGTATACTAACACACTTATTCGTGTTCATTTAGAGTGTTCTTGTGCAGCATAGATTACGATTTTTAAATTCTTATTTATAAGAGATTCAATCTCAGCAACAAAAATTTCTCTATTAACTAATGTCCTTTCGTTAAATCGTCGCCTTTCTTCTACAAATACAAATCTTCTTATTTTCAAATTTAATAAACTTTCGAACTGCTTTCACCTGCATTACCTATTTTTTTTTTTTCCTATTTGTCTTCAATAATATTTTCCATTTTAACCGATTACCTTAACTACTTCTATACAAGTATATGCAGACAAACCTATGCAGACAAGCCCAGACAGACAGGACTAGACAGACAAGACTAGACATTTTCATACGGATCAAGTCTGGCTACTTGGAGCAGATTTTTTAGCAGAAATTTGACTTTTATTTGATAGAAATTACAATATTAGCTTATGTCTTTTTTTTGATCGGCTCAAGTTAAAACATTGATTTGAATTTAATAGTTGCTGCATTTGATTACTTCTGCTTAACTTGTAGATTATTAATTAGATTAGTTAACTTAGTTTTCAGTAGTCGTAACATTTGTTATAGCTAGTGTAAGAATATTGACTTCTAATTTAAGACTACTTAGTCATTATAGTCATTAAGACTAATTAGTAATTTATATTTTTAGACTATTAAGTCTAAAAGTTACTCTTTTGAAACTTTCAACGTTTTATGACATCAAGTTCAAGCCACTGTAAAGAAATTAACAATAACCAATGAATTTATTGTACAATAAGTAGGTTTATTGTAGATTTGTTTATTGTTATTTTGAGTCAAGTTTTATGAATCATAAAGTTTAAGCTTTTAGGATTTATTTATTTTAGTTAATTATACCTAAAAGCTAAGTAAGGCTAACAAGGCTAAGTAAGACTAGTTAATTTACTTAGCTTAATAACTCTTAGTCGGATATGGGATAGGAAAATGCATTTTGTTAAACTATAAACAGTTTATTTTTTTATATAAAAAACAATTTAACAACAAATAATAAAAAACAACAAATAATAAAAATAAAAAACAAAAATAAAAAAGCGATAACAAGAAGAAAAATTAAAATAATAATTAACAACAAATGGTCCGGGAAGTGGACCGAAATGACTGAGCTTGGATGAAAGTAAATGAGGTGATCATGATGATGATGATGAGTTACAATGATTCTTGACTGACGAGCTACTTAGTTTTAAGTATCTCGTCTTGGGCTTAGTGCCATCCGTGTCCGCCGCTGCTACCTCCGTGCTTTGGTACGTGGTGGTAGACGTGCTTGTAGACTGGTACATGGACTGGGTATGGTTTTGGTACATGGACTTGATGATGCTTCTCGATTTCGATCTTGTATGGCTTCTCCACTGCGTATGGTACTGGTTTCTCAACGGTAATTGGAACCTTCTTTTCGATCTCTTGTGGTACGAGCTTATAGATTGGGACGGCGATAGGTTGTGGTACTGGGATGTGGACTGGGTAGGGTTGTGGTACTGGTACTTTGATGACTTGTGGTACTGGAACTCCTACTGGATGGGGGACTGGGATTCCGATTTTCTTGACTACCGGGACGTGGACGGGTTTAGTATATTCGATGGTTTTGGTTGGGATCTCGTGGTGTTCTTCGGTGTGTCCGCCGGAGCCGAAGTCGTAGTGTCCACCGCCTCCGCCGCCACCACTGAGATCAATGTGTCCGCCGGAATCACCGCCGCCCCCATGTCCTCCTTGGTCGCTACCTTCGTATCCGCCACCATGACCGCCACCATATCCACTGCTGGAAAATCCAGCTTGAACGGAACAGGCAAGAGCCACGACGATTGTAACTGCCTGCAAAATATAGAAAAGATTATTAATATAATTCCAATATTTGCTATTCACTGCTGATTAATCACAATGTGTGGAATAAATGGCAATATTCGAATCCCATTGAGATTTAAGTGTGTATGCAGTGCGAGCATAATTACAAATCACTGTACAACAAATGGTTATTATTCACACACTGGAACCGACTGGACACTTACTAATATATTCATGATGACTGACTTGTTAGTTGATGATGAGAGGTGATTTCAACTGATGAACATTGCCTGTCGGCCGGCGCTTTTATACGGACTTCTAGGTGGGGCCAGTGAAAGGCCAATCTGGAGTAAAATTCATAAAAACAGGGAATCTCACATGTCGCGGTCAACATCCGCTAGACTAGGAAATTTCACATAGAAACTATCCTATAAGTTTGACAGAGATGGAGGAACGGATTGCATTCTTTTAATTATATCACATTTTTTTGTTGTATTTACAGTTTGTTAATTCGCCGGAACGATTCGGGTGTTTGACTCCTTTGTCGGTTATTTCACATTCACTCAGTTTCAACTCTCAAAGTCTCATCGACAGACATTACCACAAGTCTTACATTCACGATTTAATTTCAGGTAAGAATCATTCATCTTTTCTGCAAAAATATACCATCACACAAGGACAATAGCCTCACATAAACTTAGACTTAAAAATACATTTTCTCCAACTATTATTGAATTATTGTTAGTAAATGCTTGAATTACCTGTAATTCAATCTCAGATTATTACACTTAATTTCAAACTGGATTTCCTGCATAAAGTTAATAATTTAATTTCATAACATTGAATTTATTCATATTACTATGTAGATTCCTACAATCTAAATGTGAATCTTGAGTTATCTATTGCGCTTTATGTTAAATTATAATTCTCGTTTAAATTAATTTGATAATTTTCATAGTAAATTAAATATCATTGTCAATTCGTACATTTTTATAATTTTGCATGAATTAAAAAAAATGCAGTCAAATATTGAAATAATAAATTATTAAACTCTAGAATATTAATTACATCATATTTTAATTAATTCTTGGGTAAAAGATTTAATAAAGGTTAATAAAATACTGATATATTGCCAACGTTTCGGTCTTTTTAATTTCTGACCTTCTTCAGGGCTACAAAATTTAACAAAAACAATTACAATATTATTAATTAGTATATAAATATCATACCTTATATCTAAATATTATATATTAATTAACTTTAACATAATAAACATAAATATAAACTATTAAGTATTACTTATTAACTATTAATTTAAATATGAATATTGTATATAAATGACAAATAACAAAAAACTAATAAATTTTTTTGTTTTTTTTTGTTTTAAATTTAATAGATATGACAATGCTATTTTTGCGTTTGAATTTTGAATTTCGTGGTTGTTAGTTATGTTAGTTTTATAATGTGTGTTAGTTTAAGAGATTATTATAAAATATACTAAGGCCCATACTGTCTTCTCTGTAATTAATAGTGTTATTTGTTTTAATTTGTATTATTTCACTAATATTTCTTCTTGTGCTATTTTTGTCAATGTCAAGAATTTCAAAATTGTCAAAATCAAAGAAATGTCCGTCTATAAAAAAGTGTTTTGTTAGTGCAGTTTTGTTTAAATTATTAGAATTTTTACAATCATTTTTAAGTTGACCAATGCGTTGTTTTATGTATTGTCCAGATTGCCCAATATAACATTTATTACAGTTGCTACATGGAATTTTGCATACTGAGGTTAATTTAAAAAAAGGATAATATCTGAAGATACATTAATTACATCATTTTTTAAAACTATACATATATATATATATATATATATATATATATATATATATATATATATATATATATATATATATATATATATATATATATATATATATATATGTATACTTTTAAAAAATGATTTAATTAGTATTGTAGAGTTTAATTCTTGTTATAAACATGATCGGATGCATTTTATAGGCAAATTAGTATGAATGGAATTAAATGAGATTTTATGGTTGATTGTTGGGTTTTGATTCGACAAAATTAGTTTTATCGTTTGAGATAAAATTTTTATTGCGTTTTTAAAACTCTTAGCTTATCCTTCTTCTTGTTTTCACAAGAATCGTAATTTGAAAACTTACTTTGAAGCGTATGTGGGATAAAAATACCGATTTTCACAAAAATATTATTTTTCGCTCTTTCGGAAACAAAATGTTTTTTTTTAAATTTAATTCGAAATTTTAGTACTCATGTGAATTACTAATATTGTATCCAGTTGTAGCCAAAGAAAAAAGTTTCAAATGGTAGAACTTGAACATACTAAATCTATTTCCACAAATTATTTTTTTTTCACTTAAATATACCTTTAAATTTAATCTTTAAAATTCTGACAACAAAATAACATTTACTTTCAAATTATTAATAAGAAATATCAAAGAAATGATTAAATTATTGTAGAAAAAACTAGACAATACAAGAGTTAATAATATTAGACTAAACTATACTACTTTGGAGAAGGCAAGGAAAGAAAGCAACAGTGACAAGTTACAAACTTACTAGATACTAGACAAGTTACAAACTTAATAAAGCGAAATATAGCTGGTATATATAAATATATTCAACCAGTTGGTAGCTCTATAATATTAAGTCTTATTCGGACTATGAATAAATCTCCTGTTGAAACAACTACTTCCTGGCTAATATGATAAAAAGCTCAGATCTTTCTACACACATATCAAATCAAAACCTAACCTCGCCAGTCCGACACATGGTGTTCAAGCTAATGTAAGTGTATTTCATTTTATAATTTAAAAGAGCAAAACTGCACTGTATCGAGATAGATCTCGATAGAAATGAGTTAAAAAAACAATGTTATTTCTCTAGTTCCGTTAGTGCCGTGAAAATGAACTGGTTCTATGAATAACATACAAATCGCTGTTATATAATTCAATATCCCGTGCGATATTAGCCAGGAAGTAGTTGTTTCAACATGAGATTTGTTCATAGTCCTAATAAGAACTAATATTATGGAGCTACGTACAGGTTGAATATATTTATATATTCAAGCTATATTTCGCTTTAGTGAGTTTCTATGATTGAATCTATAATACTGGAATCTAGTGGAATATTCTAGTGAACCAATATTCCTCTAGATAAGTTAGATAATTTAGGAGCAGGCTGGATATGAGCAGGCAACATTAGATAAGATCAGGGAAAGACTGGACCAGAGCGGACAAGACCAGACATAAGCGGAAATGACCGGACCTGTCCGGACAAGACTGCACCAGACCGGACAAAACCAAACAAGACCAGAAAAGACCAGACAAAACTATACAAGATTAGACAAGTTCACAAAAGACCAGGCAAGCTAAGATAAGACTAGATAACAGAACAAGACAGACAAAACTAGTCAGACAAGAATACATAGACCAGACAGCACAAATGAAGCTACATACACGAAATTTGACTGACTAGACAGACAAGACTAGATAGGTAAAACCAGTCAGACAAGCTGACCAAGACTAGACAAAACTGCGAAAAGAACTAAACTGACAATACTGTTCTTAACTGGTCTAATATCAAAGCAACCAGGCATATAAGAAAAGACAAGACCAGATAGGACCAGGCAAGACCGTACCTGATGAGATAAAGAGAGCAGACACAGACGACAGCAAATTGACAAGATTAAAGAGACCATACTTGAGAAATAAGACTGTACAGACAAAACTGGACATACAAGGCATATGCTACTAGACAGAAACCACTAGCCCGAGAAGACTAGACATATAAGTCTAGACAGATAAATCTAGACAGACAAGACAACACTGACAAGATTAGATAGACAAGACTACATACACACAAAACTAGACACACAGCTCTAGTCTTGACGGGTGTAATCTTATCTACTCTGTTTTTTTGTGGCCTAGTCTTCTCTGGTCTAATCTGGTTTGGCCATGTCTACTTTGGTCTCAACTAGTCTAGTCTGATTTGGTTTTGTGTTGTGTTTGGTCTAGTCGTATTTGGTCTAATCTTCTCTGGTCAAGGCCAAGTTTGATCTTCTTTGGACGAGAGGTAGTACTGTAGCTTTGTACAGTCTAATAGACCTGATCTAGCTAGAACTAGCGCTTAGTTTATAGACTCATCTACTCTTTATGTTTTTTAAACTAATTTTAAGTAACTCGAAATAAATACTAATTTATTTAAAGCATTGTAATTTTTGCTGTGTTATTATAGTTAGCAATAATAACAAGAATGGAGTTGATTGATGCTAAAGGACCATTTAGTATCCATTACATATTAGTTCTTATTGAGTGCGAAGTTTTAAGTTTCTTTTGAAAAACTAATCGAAACCACTTTCTTGATATGTTGTACAAAAGAAACAACAACCGTTCTCAATAGACATACTATTTCGTGACTGGTCCTGCATATACTGGGCCCCAGCGCCTATGAATCATAAACACGCAAACAATTATAAATAATTAATCTCATTTTCGAATCCTAAGCGGTCCGCTTTCACTTCCGCTTTCCCACACGGGAGTTAGTCAAGATTATTTTCAAGATTGTAGGATCAGCTATAATTTGGAAATAGAAAGATTTGCAAAAAAACAGTTCGTGGAAGTTGGTGAAATTTGTGCAAAAAGTTAAAAAAAAGTTTTGATATTACGGGCTACCTTGTTCTAATTCTTGTTTGAAATTCAATTATCAGTTCAAAATTTACAAAAAATATCACAAAAAAGCTGAATTAAAAAAAAACTTGAATTGAAAATTTGAAAGTTCGGAGAATGTCTGTTCACTTTTACTGTTATAAGATAACTGATCTCACTACTTAAATGGAACCTAATTAATCTAAAACGACTTATTCTAGGTCACTGCTTCGTCTCCATTACACAATATCGTCTTTCTATGCCGATCAAAAATGTAGCCGCTTAGAAAGATAATCTAAATAGACTTATTACTAGTTCTTCGAGGATAATTGGTTTTAGTTTCATTATTTTTTTGTGCACACATACTGTCGAGTCTAAATGGGAAAATAGTTCACTAAATATGTACAGCTTGAGTATTGAGGAAGAACTAAAGGGGCTATATTAGATTGGACTTGGGATATAAAACTAAAATCAAAATTCGTCAGTTATTGCAGGATAATCAAATTTGGGATTATGCCAGACTAGGCAAGAATAGGTAAAATTAGTTATGAATACACAAGACAAGACAAAATTTGTGGACTAGAAATTTCGACAACCATTAGTATACATTAGCCCATTTGGTCTGGTCTTGTATGTTCTTGTTTAGTCTTGTCTGCTCTTGTCTTGTCTGGTTTTGTCTGGTCTCCTCTAATCTTGTCTGCTCTTGTCTGGTTTGTCTGATCTTGTCTGGCCTTGTCTGATTTTGTCTGGCCTTGTCTGATCTTGTCTTGTCTTGTCTGGTTTTGTCTGGTCTTGTCTGGTCTTGTCTGGTCTTGTCTGGTCTTGTCTGGCCTTGTCTGGTCTTGTCTGGTCTTGTATGGTCTTGTTTGATCTTGTGTGGTCTTGTCTGGTCTTTTCTGATCTTGTCTGCTTTTGTCTGGTCTTGTTTGGTCTTGTGACGTCTTGTCTGGTCTTGTCTGGTTCGTCTGGTCTTGTCTAGTCTAGTAAGGTTTTGTTTTCAGGTATTATATGGTCTTGTCTGGTCTTGTCTGGCCATGTCAGGTCTTGTCTGGTCTTGTCTGGTCTCGTCTAGTCTTTTCTAGACTTGTCTGGTCCTATCTGGTCTTGTCTGGTCCTGTCTGGTCTTGTCAGGTCTAGTCTAATCATGTCTGGTCTTGTCTGGTTTTGTCTGTTCTTGTAAGGTCATGTCTGGTCTTATCTGGTCTTGTCTAGTCTGGACTGGTCTTGGCTCGTCGTCTGTGGTCTTGTCGCGTCATGTCTATACGTGTCTGGACTTGTCCGGTCTTTTCTAGTCTTGCGTGGTCTTTTCTGGTTTTATATGGTCTTGCCTGGTCTGTCCTGGTCTTGCTTCCATGGTCTTGTCTGGACTTGTACGGTCTCGCCTGGTGTTTCCTGCACTTGTCATATCTGGACTGGTTTTGTCTGTTCTGGTGCGGTCTTATATCGTCTTTTTTGGTCTTTTCTGGTATTGTGTGGTCTTGTCTGGCCATGTTTGGTCTTTATGGTCCTGTGTGGTCTTGTCTGCTCTTGTCTGGTCTTGCCTGGTCTTGCCTGGTCTTGTCTGGTCTTGTCTGGTCTTGTCTGGTCTTGTCTGATCTTGTCTGCTCTTGTCTGGTCACGTCTGGTCTTGTCTGGTCTTGCCTTGTCTGGTCTTGTCTGCTTTGGTCTGGTCTTTTCTGGTCTTGTGAGGTCTTGTCTGGTCGGGTGTGGTCTGATCTTGTCTTCTCTGCTCTTGTCTGGTATTATCTGCTCTTGCCTGGTCTTGTCTGGCCATGTCTGGTCTTGTCTGGTCTCGTCTAACCTTTTCTAGCCTTATCTAGTCTTGTCTGGTCTTGTCTGGTCTTGTCTGGTTTTGTTTGGTCTTGTCTGGTCTTGTCTGATCTTGTCTGATCTTGTCTGGTCTTGTCTGGTCTTGTCCGGTCTTGTCTGGTCTTGTCTGGTCTTGTCTGGTATTGTCTGGTCTTGTCTGGTCTTGTCTGATTTTGTCTGGTCTTGTCTGGTCTTGTCTGGTCTTGTCTGGCCTTGTCTGGTCTTGTCTGGTCTTGTCTGGCTTTGTATGGTCTTGTCCGATTAAGGTTGGTCTTGTCTGGTTTTGTCTGTTCTTGTATGGTCATGTCTGGTCTTGTCGGGTCTTGTCTAGTCTGGTCTGGTCTTGCCTCGCCGGCTGTGGTCTTGTCGCGTCGTCTCTATACGTGTCTGGATTTGTCCGGTCTTGTCTGGTCTTGACTGGTCTTGTTTGGTCTTGTCTGGTCTTGTCTGGTCTTGTCTGGTCTTGTCTGGTCTTGTCTGGTCTTGTCTGGTCTTGTCTGGTCTTGTCTGGTCTTGTCTGGTCTTTTCTGGTCTTGTGTAGTCTTGTCTGCACATGTCTGGGCTTGTCTTGTTTTGTCTGTTCTTGTCTGCTCTTCTCTTGTCTGGTCTTATCTTGTCTGGTTTTATCTGCTCCTTTCTAGTCTTGTCTGGCCTGTTCTTGTCTGGCCTTGTCTAGTTTTGACTGTCTAGTTAATATGCCTCGTCTTGTCTGTCTACTCTTATATCTAGTCTTCTCTGTCTACTTTTGTCTTAGACACTGGACTTTAGAGGAATAAATAAATATACTTTAAAAACAGTTCTTGCTGAAGTTAGACAAGAACTGATACACAGACTTTGACGTTAATAATCATTATATATATATATATATATATATATATATATATATATATATATATATATATATATATATATATCATCTATACATTATATGTATATCTATTATTGATCGTCTAGTTTAGTTTTATAGATAGACCCATTGTACTTGTCTGTTCAAACCAATTCCTGTATGATTAGTTTTCTTTGCTTTTTATAGACCCATCTATTCTTCTTATTTACCTTATCAAGGTAAAGCAGTTTTGTTTCACAATTTCATAGTGATGAATTTTTGACGAACCTGTCAAGTTTTTGTGTGTAAGTTTATGTGGATTAAAATATGGAAAGAAATGTGGAAATACACTAAGTAATAGCTGAAACGCCCGTCATTATAATCTCGCCCCGTCGCTTCTTGTGAGCGTTGACAAGTCAGTTTGATTTTCTTTCAAAAGTGAGTTAATACAAACGAGCACATATACTGCCACCAGACGCTTACCCAACAATCAGTTTCCTATTATCGCACGCCCACAACATGGACCGACAGACAGACATTGACGTCACACACTTTGACGTCTGCACACTTTGACGTCTTCATATTTGACGTCAAGATTTTACAGGTTGTTGCGTGTTTCAAATCAAATGCTTCCTACAAGACATACCTGGTGTTCTATAGGATAATATGTTACTGGATTTTGAAAATATATCTTAAACAATTTCGAATGTAATACTGCAGCTTTAGCATAGCAGACAAAATAGTATACCTTACTGCAGAATATCCGTTACAATTAAGAAAATAATTACAAATCCTCGGTGGAACTTTCATTACAATGCTTTCTTAATCTTTTAAGCTGTAGTAGAAAAAAAAACTTGCAATTTATGTGCCGGCGTTACGTGTGTAATGTAATAAACTGCATCACGATGTACATTTAACACCTACATAATAAGTTTTATTCGCCTTTTTGTAATTTATTTCCATTTTCGTGTGGCTTGAATAAACTTTTCTAAAACGCAATTTGTGAGATTTGTACGGCGATACGGCGATGAGAACTGTAGTCTCGAACGGGAAATTTCAATAAGTATTTACAATAAGTATTTCCCATTATTACAATAAAATTAGTTATCAGACTTTTTGTATATGTCTGATTACATGCTCAATCCTAGGTAGGCTTCTATCACTGTAATACACAACATGCGATAAATAGATTGAATTTGGTAAAATTTCACTCTTGTTTATAATCAGACCCAATACTAATACACTCAAACAAAGAGTAAACAGACGAGACAAGGGAGATAACACTAGACAGACAAGACTAGACAGACAAGACTAGACAGACAAGACTAGACAAACAAGACTAGACAGACAAGACTAGACAGACAAGACTAGACAGACAAGACTAGACAGACAAGACTAGACAGACAAGACTAGACAGACAAGACTAGACAGACAAGACTAGACAGACAAGACTAGACAGACAAGACTAGACAGACAAGACTAGACAGACAAGACTAGACAGACAAGACTAGACAGACAAGACTAGACAGACAAGACTAGACAGACAAGACTAGACAGACAAGACTAGACAGACAAGACTAGACAGACAAGACTAGACAGACAAGACTAGACAGACAAGACTAGACAGACAAGACTAGACAGACAAGACTAGACAGACAAGACTAGACAGACAAGACTAGACAGACAAGACTAGACAGACAAGACTAGACAGACAAGACTAGACAGACAAGACTAGACAGACAAGACTAGACAGACAAGACTAGACAGACAAGACTAGACAGACAAGACTAGACAGACAAGACTAGACAGACAAGACTAGACAGACAAGACTAGACAGACAAGACTAGACAGACAAGACTAGACAGACAAGACTAGACAGACAAGACTAGACAGACAAGACTAGACAGACAAGACTAGACAGACAAGACTAGACAGACAAGACTAGACAGACAAGACTAGACAGACAAGACTAGACAGACAAGACTAGACAGACAAGACTAGACAGACAAGACTAGACAGACAAGACTAGACAGACAAGACTAGACAGACAAGACTAGACAGACAAGACTAGACAGACAAGACTAGACAGACAAGACTAGACAGACAAGACTAGACAGACAAGACTAGACAGACAAGACTAGACAGACAAGACTAGACAGACAAGACAAGACAGACAAGACTAGACAGACAAGACTAGACAGACAAGACTAGACAGACAGGACTAGACAGACAAGACTAGACAGACAAGACTAGACAGACAAGACTAGACAGACAAGACTAGACAGACAAGACTAGACAGACAAGACTAGACAGACAAGACTAGACAGACAAGACTAGACAGACAAGACTAGACAGACAAGACTAGACAGACAAGACTAGACAGACAAGACTAGACAGACAAGACTAGACAGACAAGACTAGACAGACAAGACTAGACAGACAATACTAGACAGACAAGACAAGACAGACAAGACTAGACAGACAAGACTAGACAGACAAGACTAGACAGACAAGACTAGACATACAAGACTAGACAGACAAGACTAGACAGACAAGACTAGACAGACAATACTAGACAGACAAGACTAGACAGACAAGACTAGACAGACAAGACTAGACAGACAAGACTAGACAGACAAGACTAGACAGACAAGACTAGACAGACAAGACTAGACAGACAAGACTAGACAGACAAGACTAGACAGACAAGACTAGACAGACAAGACTAGACAGACAAGACTAGACAGACAAGACTAGACAGACAAGACTAGACAGACAAGACTAAACAGACAAGACTAGACAGACAAGACTAGACAGACAAGACTAGACAGACAAGACTAGACAGACAAGACTAGACAGACAAGACTAGACAGACAAGACTAGACAGACAAGACTAGACAGACAAGACTAGACAGACAAGACTAGACAGACAAGACTAGACAGACAAAACTAGACAGACAAGACTAGACAGACAAGACTAGACAGACAAGACTGGACAGACAAGACTAGACAGACAAGAGTAGACAGACAAGAGTAGACAGACAAGACTAGACAGACAAGACTAGACAGACAAGACTAGACAGACAAGACTAGACAGACAAGACAAGACAGACAAGACTAGACAGACAAGACTAGACAGACAAGACTAGACAGACAAGACTAGACAGACAATACTAGACAGACGAGACTAGACAGACAAGACTAGACAGACAAGACTAGACAGACAAGACTAGACAGACAAGACTAGACAGACAAGACTAGACAGACAAGACTAGACAGACAAGGCTAGACAGACAAGACAAGACAGACAAGACTAGACAGACAAGACTAGACAGACAAGACTAGACAGACAAGACTAGACAGACAAGACTAGACAGACAAGACTAGACAGACAAGACTAGACAGACAAGACTAGACAGACAAGACTAGACAGACAAGACTAGACAGACAAGACTAGACCGACAATCTAGTTATCTTTATCTTACTTTATCTTTCCATATGTGACGAAAAGTCCGAAAAATGGTTTATCACACAACCACATAACTAATACGACAGAAGACGAAAGACAAAATCGAAACGAGTAAAGGACAATAAAAATAAAAATAAGGAAACAATTGGTACAAACACCACCACCCACCTGAAGTAATGCTCACGCAGTTCCGGGTGGAGTGTAGTGTAGAGACAGAGGAGGGGTTTTAGTGGGTATGCTGGTCACGAAGAACTCGATCAGAGAGCCCCACACTACACGGGTTTGAATATCCGGTGTGCAACAATGCATTCCCCCTCCTCACTGAAAAAAAAGACAAAACTAGACAGACAAGACTAGACAGACAAGACTAGACAGACAAGACTAGACAGACAAGACTAGACAGACACGACTAGACAGACAAGACTAGACAGACAAGACTAGATAAACAAGACTAGACAGACAAGACTAGACAGACAAGACTAGACAGACAAGACTAGACAGACAAGACTAGACAGACAAGACTAGACAGACAAGACTAGATAAACAAGACTAGACAGACAACACTGGACAGATAAGACTAGACAGACAAGACTCGACAGGCAAGACTAGGCAGAAAAGAAAAGACAGAAAAGACTAAACTGAAAAGACTAGACAGAAAAGACTAAACAGAAAAGACTAGACAGACAAGACTAGTCAAGACAAATATATTCAGGCAAGACACGCCAGACAAAACTTGACAGACAGGACTTGCACTGACAAGATTAGACAGACAAGACTAGTAAATACTAGA
Organism: Phosphuga atrata; assembly: GCA_944588485.1. Classification (NCBI taxonomy): domain Eukaryota; kingdom Metazoa; phylum Arthropoda; class Insecta; order Coleoptera; family Silphidae; genus Phosphuga; species Phosphuga atrata. Next base: position 63,189 of record CALYMW010000224.1, on the reverse strand, counting down.
CAGACTCGACAAAATGTACAGAAAGTGGTTGTGCTGCATTTTCTCTATTCATTTAACGAACAAATACAAAAGGAATTGTATGTGTGGTAAATCTAGTTGTAATCGTTTTTTCTCTATTGTTTGTTCCTCTAGTGTTCCAAACCGACAGGCCGCAAGTGGTAATTAGGACTAATTATAAAAAATGGTGTGAATAAAACATAAATGAAATGTATTAAAACAAATTTCAAGTTTTAATTTGGTCTTTGAATAAATAATTAGGTTTTTGAGGTAAATTAGCACAGTTCCCGCAGTTGGAACATGAAGTTGAAAGATATGAAGAAATTAAAATTTAAAATATATTTAGATTTTTCGATTGTTCTACACAATTTAAATGGTTAAAAAAGAAATTGTATAAGTTTATTTAATTTTTAAATTTAAAACAATTTCTTCTTGCCTATCAATTTCCTTGAAACATTGATCATTAATTTTCCTATCACAACGAACTTTCTCTCGAGAAATTTACTAAAATGATAAAAACCATTAGGCAGATTAACAATTTGGTTTTTCTACAATTTGCAAAATTTTCTCATTAAGGAATTTACTAAATTATTATTAATAATCTACTACAACTAACAGTATTAACTAAATTTGCTTTTGTAACTAATATATCAATTACAAATAAAAGTGTCTGCCTATCTCATCTTATCAGTCTAGTCATGTTTGTCTAGATTTATCTGTCTAGTCTTCTAGTCTTGTCTGTTTAGTATTGTCTATCTCGTCTTTTCTGTTCAGTCTTGTCTGTCCAGTCTGGCACCTCTAGTTTTTGACATACAAGATTTGTTATTGATTATGATTATCTAGTCTTGTTTGTCTAGTTTTTCCTATCTACTCTTGTTTTTCCAGCAATGTCTATTCCAAAACCAACTATTTTCTTACTTTGAAGCTGAAGTAGCATTAAATCATTTAATTAAAGACTATAAGCGATATTAACTAAGACTATACGCGATTTTCCATCTGTTAATTTGTAGAAACTTTATATTTTCTGTATTTTTTTCAATTTAGAAAGTAAGTGGGAATATTTTAAAATAACGGACAAATTGAACCGAGGATCTAGCTTGCAACGTTATTAGCAAATTCTTCTCTCGGTTGATTGCAGGGAAAGAAGATTTTACACCTGCAACAATTGCACGTCGTTATTACAGATTAACATTCTTCCACGTGAAATTCTATAGAATTATTTTAATAGACTAATGTGGTTTCCTATTTAATTGAATTGCATGTTAATAAATAATGCTATTGTTTATAGAGGATACTAAATAGACTAAGCAGATAAGACTAGACAGACAAGACTAGACAGACAAGACTAGACCGACAAGACTAGACCAACAAGACTAGACAGACAAGACTAGAACGACAAAAATAGACAGACAAGACTAGAGAGACAAAACTAGGCAGACAAGACTAGACAGACAAGACTAAACAGACAAGACTGACAAGACAAGATTCACATGATTATTAATAACTAGCGAGAGCAATAACAATTTACACGGAAAAAAGTACACTTTAAAAATTACAGTTTCAAATAGTAGCAACGACCTTACGGATTTGAAACTGCAAAAACACCAAATTGTTTTTTTTTTAATTATCGTTTCCGATATTATTAGTAAATAAGTTTTAAAAATTACAGTGTGCGACTGCAATCTTCACAAATTTGTTTTCGTAAGGCCGCTGGTACTATTTAAACTGTAATTTTTAAAGTGTACTTTTTTCCGTGTAATTGCAACTGATTTAATTATAATCCTCTTAGTAACCTAGTTGCACCACAGCAAAAAGCAGTAAGCAATTGTAAATTGTACTAATAGTAATTGTTACAAAATGATTGCTGTCAATGTGGACAGCATGAATATAGTCTACATTCCATTCTTTCACTGTTAAGCTCAATTTAACAGACACGCTACGCGGATTAGTTTAATATTTTGGAAGTGCATCGCATGTAGTCTGACTAGCAGATATATTTTAAGATAAATGTGATGTTTACATTTAGTTGCTAATTTATAAACTAAACACAATTAGATTGTCTTAGGTTCCTGCCAGGTCCCTGCAGAACAGATAATAATTTAACAGAACTAAAATCCTATTAATCGCTCTATGAATTTAAGTTTGTTTGTTGTAATGATAATTTAACATCTATAATAGGTTTTAATTTAACTAACAAAGAATATATAAAAGTTCCCTGTAAAACCAATTATTCAAGAATTATCAGGTATTAATATTGAAACTAACACTTTATATATAAACTATTTATGATTTACAATTAAGTAATATTTAAACTGTGGGGATGTATACTAATATAAACTAATTAGTTCCAATCGGAATAGGAAGCTTAGATAGTTATTATTGATAGTTTTTATTGATAGGTATTTGTTATTGATTTTATTACTAGTAATACTAGTTTATTTAACTTAAGACTGTATTTGGCTTACTACTTAGTTAGGTAACATATAATATTAAAGTAATGTTATCAAACTTATTCTATTGTAAATTATGTGATATTGTGAATTCCATCTTTTTTGAGCAAGTTGAGATATTGGAAGTATAAAAATAAGTGTGTAATTTGTCACACCTTAAAATCGTTTATAATCATTTATAATTAGTTAATATATATATATATATATATATATATATATATATATATATATATATATATATATACATATATATATATATATATATATATATATATATATATATATATATATATATATATAAAATAATTAGTTTTATCACATATAATTAGTTTTGTTCTTATAATTTGCACCTAAGAATCCATAAATAATGTCACGAATAAAATCTTCCAGATTGTAAGGTTGTGTTGAATATTTGATTGCAATTATAGAACAAGAACGAGACACATAAGATAATTCCAAGTGAGCCGAGTTTTCAATGTGAAAGGTGTTTGAACTAAATATTCAAGTTCAAACTTTCTCATTCATTGATCTGACTCGGTCCACATATATGATCATCGAAATTAGAATGGAAAATTTTATAAATGTAAACCAGACTTCACAAAAATTGGCCAGACAAGAGCGAGGCTGACAAGAGTTAACACACCAGACTAGACAGACGAGACTAGATAGGCAACACTAGACAGACAAATCTAGACAGAAAACGGGATAAACAAGACTTTTTTTTTATAGACGTCATCCAAGCACACCGGAACAAAACAGCATATGACATCGGCGTGCTGGTTATAATAAAATATTATTTAATGTACACTATATTTTCTAAAGTTCATATATTTTGCCTTCTTCTTCTTCTCTCGTCTTCTTCTTTTGTGCTGATGATAAATTTGACTTGCACATTCCTTGCTCTCTAACATGTAGTTTATAACACGAGTTCGAAGCTTTTGACCATCTTTGATTTTTGGATTTTCCTTTCTGTGGTCCATCTGCAGCATTCAAATATTGTGTGGGTAACAGAGTCTTCACCGCAATATTCACACAGATTATTAGGTGATCTTCGTATTTGCTGTAAATAATCTTTATTGCAGCCATGCCCAGTAAGAAATTGAGTTAGATGGTAATCAATTTCGCCGTGTTTTCTGCTTATACACGGAACTATTTTGGGTACTAGCAGCCTCGTCCATTGCCCTTTATCTGACGCCCACCAGTTTCTCTGCCACTCATCGTACAGATTATCTCTAGCAATTTTGCTGGCATATTTGCTAGAGACTGCTTCATATAGTTCTTTTCTGTCTTTGGTCAGTAACTCAAGAGGTTGTATACCAGCAATTACAAGGGCAGCGTCGCCAGACCGCTTCTGTTTTTTTCTGGTGCGAGATTTAATTTTTTGATTGCACCCAAGAGTAAATTTGGGATATTGCTTGTTTTGCAGTTAGCATAGCCGTCTGTACCGACTTTGCTGTTATTCCAAGAGATAAATCGTCCGCAAAACCTATTAGCCTAGCTCCTTACTGAAGTTTTAACCTGAGGACTCCTTCATAAAATATGTTCCACAGAGTGGGACCCATAACCGAATCCTGTGGTATGACACTACTAAATTTCCTCGGTTTCGTCATTTGTTTGCAAAATGATCGTTCTACTGTTAAAACAGCTTTGAATAATTCTTAGCAGGTAGGGCTGCTATTAGAACATCGATATTGAGTTTCCAATCGGCTGTGTTAAAAGCATTTCGTACCTCCAGTGTTATTAATGCACATACTCTTCGTGATTGTTGGGTGCCTGATTTTCTGCGATCTTCATGATGGCTTCTATAGCATGGTTAGTTGATTTACCTTCCTTGAAGCCGTATTGATTACTCGACAACCCAGCTCCAGATTCAATATCTGTTTTCAGCCTATGCAATATGAGGTGTTCTAAGAGCTTCCTCAAAGTATCTAACAGGCATAATGGCCTGTACGATGTGGACTCTCCCATTGCTTCGAAGTACCACAAGTTTCGCTCGTTTTCATCTATTCGGGAAGTATCCGGCAGCTAGATGCTAGTTCATAACGTCTAGCAAGAACTGGGGTTCCTATTCAGCGGAGAGTTTTATTATTTCATTAAGTGTTCCGTACGAACCTGGAGCTTTTCCTTTACGCATCTTGCCTCTTCTATTGCCATCTCACTAGCTCCTGACGTGGCAATAGTACGTCGACCACGCGTTTTATTTTCTTCTAGGCATTTTGACATTTTGTTGTTGAACCCTCAGCCTTTTCCTGCAGATTTGAAAGGCATCTTCTAATGTGTCGTAGTCCAGCTCTTCACACAGTTTATGATTGGCCGTGTTTATTTGATGCCTCAGTTGTTTTTTGAGAATTTGGTGAGACAAACAAGACTAGACAGGCAAGTCAAGACATGCAAGACTAGACAGATAAGACTAGATATTCGACTCTAGGCAGCCTAGACTACAGAGAAAAGGCTAAACAGAGAAAGTTAAAAGGCTAACTCTTTTTATTCTCCAGTTTTCGACAGACATGCCAAGGTTTGTAGAGACTGGGCGTGTCCCCCTTGTCTCAGATGGGGCCCTAAAAAGAAAACTCCTAAAAAGTCAGCATTGTTGATGTTATTGACCAAACTAGGGTTTTAGTTGATGGTCCGTCGAGCAACATGCTCCGCAACCAGATCAGGTTGAACCTATAGCAATTGACCAAGTTCAGTATTAAATTCCCGTACACCGCCTTCAGCCACGTCTTCTACAAGGTGTGGAATGATTCTAAAATTGTTGAGAAATGGGGAAAGGTCATGTGGGCCAATATATTAGCCGAGAAAGCCAAGCATCTGCATATGACGGACTTTGATCGTATCAAGTTGGGTAGGGCAAGGATGAAAAGAAATATGATTCGGATAGAAACTTACCTCAGCTTGAAGTGGAAGGCTCCATAGTCGCCTTCCACTTCAACCTGAGGTAAGTTTCTGTACGAATCATATTTCATATTTTATGTCTTCGCCAGGAAGGAACGGCTGGAACGATTGGAACTGTGGTTTCGATTGGAACGGTTAAGTTGCCAAAAGTAATTGAGCCATCTCAGAAGAAGAAATGGGTGAAATCAGCCAAGAAGGCTAAGGCTGCCCCAAAGAAGTAATTTGTACTATAAGTTGACTAGGCAAACTTAACATACATGACTATACAGACAAGACTAGACAAGTCGGATTAAACAGGCAAAATTAGACAGACAGACATGACTAGACAAGACTAATTCCAGTGCAGCAACATGGCTTCTGTAAGTCAAGATCAACCACGACCGCTATTGAACAATGTTACAATATGATTATAAATGAGGTGGACGATGGGAAATGTCCAATAGGCATTTTCTGTGATCTGTCGAAGGCCTTCGACTGTGTACCTCATTTAAATTTGATTGATAAACTTTATACATACGGATTCAGGGGGAAAACGGGTGAATGGTTCAAATCCCACCTACTGAACCGAAATCAATATGTAAGGATTGGGAATATTTTCAATTTTTACTGCAGATATGGTACAGTACATTGGAGCTGATACATGCACTTTATATGCCGATGATACCAGCGTTATTCTTCGCGGAAATACCATAGAAGATTCAACAAGAATGGCTAAAGTAGTACTAAGAAAAATGGAGATATGGTCTGCTGCCAATAATCTACACCTAAATAATATATATGACAAGACAATATATATAATCTTTAAAACTAATAGAAAGAGTGGACTTAACGAAGACTTAAATCTACAATTATATAACAGTGTGCTACAAAGAACTACTAGTATAAAATTTCTAGGAATTTTTCTAGAGGAGAATCTACAATAGAAGAAAACAGCAGATGCCATCATACATAAAATAAACACTAAAGTTTATATATTAAGGAACCTTCGGGAAATCTTAGACAACTCAATGCTACTGAATATATATTATGCTGAAATTGAATCAGTGCTTACATATGGTATTCTATTCTGGGGACATACGACGCACCTACAACGTGTTCTCATAGCACAGAAGCGAGTTATCAGGGTCTTTGCAAGAATTATGATAACTCAATCATGCAGGCCTCATTTTAAAAACTATAATATACTTACAGTGCCCTGTATATATATAAGAGAACTGGCGTCCTATGTATACAAAAATATACAGCGATTTAATAAAAACTTCGATATACACAACATAAATACAAGAAATTCCTCAAACTACCGGATGCCAAGGAGTAACTTATCACTGTGCAGTGGAGCACCAAACAGATTTGGAATAAAAATTTATAACAATCTGCCCAACTTCATCAAATATGCCAAAACTTTTAACTCTTTTAGAAAAATGACTAAGGACTTTTTAAGAGAGAAGTGTTATTACTCCATAGACGAGTTCTTAAAAATGAAAATAGATATGACTAGTATTAATTAATTAACCAATATTTTCAAATGAAGTGTGTTTTGAATTCAACTATTTTTTTATTTGTTTCGTTTCTTTTTTTTTAAACAATTTTTTTTCTTTGGGCCATTTTTCGTACCCATATATATTTCTTGTTTTTTTTTTATCTTTTTTTTTTTCTGTTTTCTTTTGACGTATCTTATAGATATATGTATATACATGTACCTCCTAATGAATAAATACTTTTTGATTTGATTTGATTTGACTAGGCAAACAAAAGGGGCAATGCAAAACATTCAAGAGAAACAATAATAAATCAATAAGACTAGAAAGACAAGACCAGATAAAGCTAGACAAACACCAGACCAGACGAATACAAGGTATTTACGGTCTTGTGATTTTATTTTCAAGGAGTGATTTTAATTAAAAAAAAAAATCAAACGATAAAATAATTTATCGTGTGAATTTTTTTATAATTAAAATCATAGTATAAACTATCAGTGAATTGTTACCAAGTAGGCATGATATATGATTCTTATGAGAGAGCAGATGGCAACTTTTCCCATCTGGCAAGCTGTTTCAACATTCCTTATTCACTGTGATTTGAAATACGTTTGACATGTTGTTAGTTTATGGGGAAGTACTCCAGAATTCTGCTGCTGTAATTCGATTGTACGTTGAGCGGTTTCCTAACAGGTTAACACCTGTGCACATCCGTGCAAGAAACTGGTGTATTGCTAACAAGTATAAGTCGTGATGGTGTTTTGAACGAATTTGGGAGGCCGAAGAAGAAATCTTGTCGAAGTAGATCCTTCTGGTAGTAGTCGACAAATTTCTCGCCAAGTAGATGTCTCCAATCGAATTGTCTGACGAGCAGTGCGCGAGAGTCAATTGTATCCTTGCCATATGCAAAAAGTACAGGCGTTACAACTTGAAGATCAGCCTTTACGATTACAATTTTGTCCGATGGTTTCTACAGAAACAAGCTGAAATTCCATACTTTTCTTCCATTGTTTTGGCGACTGATGAAGCAACGTTTACACGTAACGGCATAAATAGCATTTATAATAGCAATATTTGGGCTGTCGAATATCCACGTGCTGTTCGTCGTAATCGTATACAGCACATATTTTCAATAAACATTTGGACCCGATTGGTCAACGGACAACTTTTGTTGCCAAATCGATTGACTGGAAATAATTATCTCCTCGTTTTGTAAAATCACTTGATAGAACTTTTGGAAGAAGTTCATTTGAATGTACGTCGACAAATGTAGCTTTAAGAATGCGCACCGCCGCATTTTAATCATTTAGTTCGCCAACATTTAGATAATATGTTTGAAAATAAGTGGATCGGTCGGGTTGGGGTGGTCCTGTTACAAGGCCTCGACGGTCACCCGACCCTATCCCCCTTAATTTCTATTTATGGGGCGCTATGAAGACAACTATTTAATTGATTTAGATGATCTTCGTAAGATGAGTTGAGGCAGCTGCGGCGACAATTCGATAGCAAAACCAAGGCATAGTAAATTATGCCAATTCATGGATAAGTCGAGTGAAACTTTGCGCTCAACATAGCGCATCGATAACTGAATCCAACTACTGTAAATTTCAATGAAAATTTTTCGGATTCAATGAAAAAAAAATTAAATAAAAACAAAAAAAAACTTATTAAAAATTAAAAAAAAAAAATTAAAACTGTAATATCTCTCTTATTATGCAACTTCGGTTCTGAAATTTGTACATTAATTACCTTCTTTTAAGATGTATAAATCACCCTTTAAAAATAAAATCGCAAGAACTTAGACACCCTGTAGACTAAACAGAAAATATCTGGTTAAGAAGTCTAGTCCAAAAAAATAGTTTACTACGTTTCTAGACTGAACATCAACTTTCAATAAGAAAATATACATCCTTTTACAATTCAACTTTCAAATTATCTCGACCAGGATATAACATTCCATTTTGCATTACTTATTTCTTCTTTTATTTGTTAATTCGTTTGTTCCAAAAAGTCAAACTGGGCAAACGTTCGGATTTGCATAATCTTATTAAACCGATTACACCAATTGGGTTGTTGAATAAAAAATTTTTTTTTTTGTCGATTTTTTAAATGTATTTTAAAACGCTCGATGTGAAAAAGTTGTAATTATTTTTTTCAATTAATTATAAACAAATTAAAAGTGTTGAAATTTTAAAAAGAATCACGTGACTCTAAGCGCGCCATGGGGTAAAATAATTTCAAAATAATATACACGGTTGACGTTTCTATATTGTTGTCCCTATTTATTTTTACTAAAAACTAATTTTATTAAGTAAATAATGTATGATGAAGGATTTATAAATGCCAACTCAGCTAATATTGATCATTTTGTAAATTTAAGTAAGAAATTGAATATTCTTTATATGATAAATTTATTCGGCGCTCTGCTTGAAACCATTAGTGGCTACTTTTAACAATGTGTGGGACATTTAAAAACATTTTTTGAGGAGTTCTTTTTGTAGTACTCTGACACGATGGTAAGAAACAAGCACGATAACTTTTAATATTTATACATAATACATGTCTACTACTACTACTGTATCAACAAAGCCATGAGCGCCATTAAATGCACTAGTAGATTTTACCCTTGTTACGTCACAACGCGCTCGGCCTGTTTTCGGTACCGAGTTCAAAAATGTATTTTCAATTTGTTATAACTTTTTAATTACAAAGAAAAAAATATATTTTTTTATAAAAATTATATATTATCTTTCGATTTACTACAAGAAAAAATGTTAAAAACCAAAAATTATTACCAATATATGTCTACCGGTTTTCATATAAATAGATTGCAAACAACATCTAGGATTAATTCTACATTAAATTTATTAATATCTGATTTAGTTTTTTCTTGATATTAAACAAAGCCTGTATAAGTGTAGAAATCCTTGTCTAAATAAGAACAACGTATAAATAAGGTACAATCTGTCTAGTCTTCTAATCACAGCTTGACTAAATTTGTATGTAGTTTTGGCTCTGGGTGTAGACTAGTTTTATGTACTTCGAAATAAAGTCGAAGGAAATAAAAAAAATTCGTTGAATTTCAAATCTCTATGGTTGGCTGAACACAGAAATTCTCTAGGCTAAACTCTCAATACCTGACCATTTGGTCAAGCCATAAAATCCGCTGTTACTTGCTTTTATATGCAAAAATATTTATTGTTGGCAAACTATTTATAGATACTAATTGTAATATCGTGTAATACATTACGTACAAGTTTTGGCTTTCAGAATTCTTTGGCTAATAGCAGAATTTATTAAAAAAATAAAGTCCGTCTAGTCTTGTCTAACTAATGTTGTCTATTTAGTTTTGTCGATCTAGTCTTATACGCATAGTCCGGTCTAACTAGACTTGCCTTTCTAGTCCAGTGCGTATAACCTTGTAGACTAATCCACCTTCTTTAATCTAATATATAAGATATTTGGTTCACTAGTTTTTAGGGTCACCGATGAGCAGTTTCCTCGTTTAATAAAAGATTAAAAATCTAATAAAATTCTTAATAGAAACAAACGTAGCACATTATAAGCAGGAAACCATTAGAATTTGTAACATTTATTCAGGAATTTTTATAATACATTTTTTAACTCTTTTACGGTTTCGTGATATTTAATGGTTTATTTTTATTAATAATGCATAATTAGTTACAGTAAATTAATCATTAACTTTTACAAAATAATGTAGTTTTGTATCTTTAGTCTTATCTAACTAGTTTTTTTCTGTCTAGCTTTGTATCTCTAGTCTTATCTGTCTAGTCGTACCTGTCTGTCCATGTCTCTCTAGTCCTGTCTGTCTGTCCTCCTCGGTAGTGTACTGGACTGGGAGAGATGACAAGCGGGAGACTGGCGCTCGATTTCTCGCTGAGACAGAGCATTTCAAGCAGGGCGGCACTTGCCGTCCCGCCTGCCCACCCTGAAGGAATGCGAAATATACGATATTTTAACGCAATTTAAAATGACAATTGGAAAAGGGGGCTTAGGGAGACGTTCCCCCAAACCACAAAAAAAAATTCTTACCTGTCTAGTCTTCTCTGTCTAGTGTTGTCTGTATAGTTTTGTCTGTCTAGTCTTGTCTAGTCTGTCCTCCTCGGTGGTGTAGTTGACAACATACCCGCCTTTCAGTGCGGGAGACCCAGGTTTGAATCCTGGTCGGGGAGACAACAACTAGGGCGGTTTTCACTAATCGTCCGGGCTGCCCACCCTGAATGAATGCAGAATATGCGATACCGGGGTGGCGCATACTAAAAGCCAAGGTGGAATAGGGGGTTGAGTGAGTGAGAGTCTTGTCTAGTCTAAGATAAAATATAAATGTAACTTTAAGGTACAGAATAAAAATTACAGATTAATTATTTAGGCTTTTGATGGCTTTAGTTTTAGAAGCTGTGGAGGCCCCAAAAATGTCTCTTCTTCTTGAAATTCCGCTCCTATCGCTGATTGGAAATCATCACCACTACTCGGACCTTATCAATCGTCAACCTGAAGTGTTCTGCGGACGTGCAACGAAACCAATCCCTCATGTTGCGCAGCCAAGAAATTCTTCTTCTGCCAATCGTTCTCTTGACACTTATTTTGCCTTGAATAATTAGCTTAAGGATATCATATCTATCTTCTCTCAGAACATGTCCTAGATATTGTAATTTTCTCCTTTTTATGGTGTTACTAATTTCTTTGTCTTTATTCATCCGGCGTAGTACTTCCTCATTTGAAACCTTGTGAACCCATGGTATTCTTAGCAACCTCCTGTAACACCACATTTCAAATGCTTCTATGTTTTTGATTTGAGTGTCCAAGCCCCCATTTCATACAATAGAATGGAGAATATATAGCATTTTAGTATTCTGGTTCTCAGTTCTAATGCTATATCTCGTCTGCAGGATATTTTATTCATTTTTATGAGAGCGCTGCGAGCTACTTCAATTCGACACTTGATTTGTAGCAGGATACCCTTTCCAGGTTGTCGTTATTAATATTTCTAGACGGTCTATTGTGATTTGTGCTTTGGTTTCTTGAAGTTGCCATGACTCTGATTTTCTTTAGGTTCATATCTAGGACATATCTCATGCAGAAAATGCTCGTTAACTCAACCAGATGTTGTAGGTCTTCCAGACTGTCGGCGAAGATAACGGTATCGTCTGCGTATCGCAAGTTGTTAATTCTTTCCCCGTTTATGACAATACCACCGGTTTCCTCTGACAGCGCTTTAGACTCGTGCTGTTTGGTGCCAATAGAGATTGGATATTATTCTTATGTTTTTGCTATCGATGCTTTTTCTCTTTAGTATATCTATGAGTTTTGGGTGTTGAACTCTATTCATATCTAGGCACCTCTGTCTCAGTACGTTTAGTTCGAAGAGCGCTTCACTTGTTCCCACGCCCTTCCTAAAACCCATTTCAGTGTCACTGATATCTTGTTCTAACTCCTTATAAATTATATTTTCAAGGTGTGACTCATTAGGGCAATGATTATGTGGTCAGAACATTCTCTGGCTTTATTTTTCTTTGGCAGTGTCACGAATGTTGAGGCTTGATAATCGCTAAGAATTCTGCCCGTCTCATAAATGTTGTTAATTAGTTTTAATAGAATATCTATGGAGTCTTCTCCGATAAGTTTTAGTAGGTCAGCAGGCACTTCGTCAGGTCCTGCTGCCTTTCCGGACTTACAGTTTTTAATTGCATGTTCGAGTTCTTCCCTTAATATTTCTGGGCCAGTATACTCCATGTCTGGGTTCTCCAGTTCTATCCGATTATCGTTGAAAAGTTCTTGTATATATTTCGCTCCACCTTGCCAGTTTTTCTATCGGTTCTACAATCAAGTCGCCGTTCTTGTTTACCAATACATCTGGTTATCGTCTCTTTTCTCTCCCAGTCATTTCTTCTACCTTTTTCTGCATATTGAAAAAATCGTATTTGTCTTGATAGGCTTCAACCTCTCGACACTCATCAAGTAGCCATTTTTCCCTGGTTTGTCTCACTTTTCTTCTGATGTCATTCTTTATGGTCTTATAGATTTGCACGTTGTTGTTCTTATATTGAGCTCGTATCACCATCAGGTCTAGTATATCCTGTGTCATCCATTCCTTGTTCTTTCCCTTTATGGACTTCAATTCTGCATTTCCTACTTTTTTTTGTTTTATGTTTTGCCATTGTTGGTCTATAGTGATATTATTGTTATCGTTGTGTCTTAATTCGTTTAATTTGTCGTGTATGTTCTTCTCAACATTTTTGAACACCACGTTGTCCTTCAGTCTTCCAGGGTCCATACGTTCCTTAGTTGTTTTTCGAATGAGTTTCTTCAGTTTTACATGGATTGCAGCTACCACTGGATTATGATCGGATGCTATATCAGCTCCTAGATAGGTTTTTATTGACTTAATAGTATTTCTGAATCTTCTACGGATCATAATGTAGTCGATCTGCTTTCTAATTATACCTGATTTTCCGCCTGATGGTGCTTTCCAAGTATAAAGCCGACGTGGAGGAAGCTGATAGAATGTGTTGGTTATTATCACGTCTTCCTTTTGATAGAACTCGATCAGTCTGTCTCCTCGCTCATTGCGAAGACCTAATCCGAACTTGCCGGTAGTATCAGTTACTTCTCATTGGCCAATCTTCGCATTTATATCCCCCATTATAATAAGGACTTGATAGGTTTGATCACTTTAGCTAGATCTTGGTAAAACCATTATATTTCATCCTCATCTTTATCTGCTGTAGGTGCATATACTTGAAAAACATTTACTTTAACTTTATTTGAGATCATTTCAGTAGAACTATGCGGTCTGGGAATGGGACGAAACTGGATACCGTATGCTGCACTCTCTTGTCGACACTTATTCCTACTCCATATCGATGAGAGGCATCGTCATTCCCTGAATAGTACATTGTGCCATTCTTGGTGATATGCTTCCCCGACCCTTTCCATTGAACCTCGCTTAAGCTAAGTATGTTGATACTGAGTCTCGCCATTTCTAAAAAGACATTATCCACTTTCCCAGGTGCATAAAAATGTCTCACTGAAGGCTAATTGAATTGTAGAAGGAGCACATGTTAAACAGGGGCGGAATCAAGGCTATTGGACCACTACATGGCGGGTTATAAAAATAATGTGTTTGCTACTAGCGGCTCTAGGCACTAGGAAATTAAGACTGTTGACAATTTCAAGAGAGTCTACGGCACCATGAATGACCTTAAATAAAAAGACAATACCAGCCAGAGAACGTCGAGACCTCACTGCTAGAAACCCGAACTTATCGAGCAGCGATAAGTGATCAATATGAAGCGGAGCAGAGACTCCGAATGTCGAAGCATATCCGCAGTGAAATACAAACTGAGATCGGCTTACAAGGTAAGAGATAATTAAATCAATTAGGTAAATTGCAAAGCCAAAAGAGTGCAAAATCTATGCAGTCGAATGCTTTAGAAAAATCAGTGTAAATGCAATCAACCTGACCCTTATTAGCAATAACTGTGATTCATATTGGGTAAAGACAACTAAGTTGGTAAGAGTTGAGGCACCCTTCATGAAGCCATGTTGCTGTATGGAGAGCAGATCCTTGATACGAGGGAAGATGGAGTTATAAAGGATGGATTCAAAAATTCTCCTCTTATTTTTATTAATAATGCATAATTAGTTACAGTACTGTCTGTTCAATCCATCATTAACTTTGTATCTCTACCATTATTTATATAGTCGTGCTTGTCTGTCCATGTCTCTCTAGTCTTGTCCCCCAAACCACAAAAAAAGTCTTGTATGTCTTGTCAAATCAAATCAAATTAAATCATAATCATTTATTTCGTCATTTAAGAAATTCATAATAAGTGTGATTTATAAATTTATGATCTTATTCTCTATTTAGAACATAAATATAAAATTATTATAATTTATTGATTTTATTTACTGGAAATATAGCAATTATATCTAATTCTTAAAATTACCTACTGTCCAAAATTTCAATCAGTTTCCTTGTTTCTACAAAAATTCTCATTTAGATTGAACAATATTTAAATTTATTTTATTTATATTTATTATTTTTAAGTACTTTTTATGAACATATTCCCAAAAACGAGTACATTTTTAAAAAAAATGCAAATATTTATCTTTGTATTAGTTGAAATTAATATGAACAAAAATACAAATATTAAATTATGGAGAGTTGTAACATTAGTTAATTTATTATTTTTTAATCCGTTAAAATATGATACATTGCATGATGGCAGTTTTTAAGGAGCAACAATACATTAATGTATTTTATTTCTATATAATTTGAAAATTATGGAAACAAGAGACTATAAAGATGCTAAATATAGACTATAAAGATGCTAGTCTATAAAGAGAGTAATGTCATGATATGTGACGACAAGTTTTCTTACAAATCTACCATAATTAAGGTTTTGATGTTTGGGGTTAGACAAATAAAAGAATTGGATTTATTATATGTTCATAATAAACACTCAATGAAATATGTCAGAAATCTGTCAAATACACGCGCAAAACACCCGTATATCTGCACATAATCGTAAATATTAAATATTTTTTACTAGCATATAGATTCCTCTAAATTGTAGGGTTCCATTTCAATTAAAAGTCTATGCAGTTCCCTTTTCATGATCTTCAAGTAGTCGATTTTTTTATCGCAATTTGTAGGTGGTTAAGTATTGGGTGGTTACTATATGGTGGGTATCGTTCAGTCATCGTCGTACTATGCCTTGGGAGTTCATATGACACTTTGTTATCATTCCGTACGTGTTAGTTGGTCTTTGTATGTTGGTCTTTTTAAAATGTCCTCTACATGATTCTCGAAATGGTAGTTTTAATAGGATTGGCAACATTGTTTTTGAACTCTAAACACACATTTTATGCTAACACCGTTACCCCAGAACAAGATGCCAAATCTCAGTATAGATTGAAAATTGGCAAAATAGACAATTTTCAAGATGCTTGTCTATAAATTACGACTCAAGATTCTTATGGCATACACAGTTTTGCTAAGTTTCATCGAGACTTTACTGATGTGGGAGGACCAGTCTAGAGTATTGTCGAAGTGAATTCAAAATAGCCGCACAACCTGTTTGAATAGTTTCATTTCAAAGTACGAATTCTTTTGAAAATATTGATGAACATCTTTTTGTTTAGAAAGTAATTGTATTTGTATTTTCTTTATTCACTATTAGGCGATTTTCAGCGAACCAGGACAGCATTAAGCTCATTAACAGATTCGGATTACGAGTAATATCTTGCGTAGCTTCGTTTATAAAAAGGATGGTCGTATCATCTGCATAGTCTCATCTGCATAGTCTTGTCTGTATAGTCTTGTCTGTCTAGTCTTGTCTCTCTAGTCTTGTCTGTCTAGTCTTGTCTGTCTAGTCTTGTCTGTCTAGTCTTGCCTGTCTAGTCTTGTCTATCTAGTCTTGTCTGTCTAGTCTTGTCTGTCTAGTCTTGTCTGTCTAGTCCTGTCTGTCTAGTCTTGTCGGTCTAGTCTTGTCTGTTTAGCCTTGTCTGTCTAGTCTTGTCTGTCTAGTCTTGTCTGTCTAGTCTTGTCTGCCTAGTCTTGTCTATCTAGTCTTGTCTGTCTAGTTTTGTCTGTCTAGTCTTGTCTGTCTAGTCTTGTCTGTCTAGTCTTGTCTGTCTAGTCTTGTCTGTCTAGTCTTGTCTGTCTAGTCTTGTCTGTCTAGTCTTGTCTGTCTAGTCTTGTCTGTCTAGTCTTGTCTGTCTAGTCTTGTCTGTCTAGTCTTGTCTGTCTAGTCTTGTCTGTCTAGTCTTGTCTGTCTAGTCTTGTCTGTCTAGTCTTGTCTGTCTAGTCTTGTCTGTCTAGTCTTGTCTGTCTAGTCTTGTCTGTCTAGTCTTGTCTGTCTAGTCTCGTCTGTCTAGTCTTGTCTGTCTAGTCTTGTCTGTCTAGTCTTGTCTGTCTAGTCTTGTCTGTCTAGTCTTGTCTGTCTAGTCTTGTCTGTCTAGTCTTGTCTCTCTAGTCTTGTCTGTCTAGTCTTGTCTGTCTAGTCTTGTCTGTCTAGTCTTGCCTGTCTAGTCTTGTCTGTCTAGTCTTGTCTGTCTAGTCTTGTCTGTCTAGTCTTGTCTGTCTAGTCTTGTCTGTCTAGTCTTGTCTGTCTAGTCTTGTCTGTCTAGTCTTGTCTGTCTAGTCTTGTCTGTCTAGTCTTGTCTGTCTAGTCTTGTCTGTCTAGTCTTGTCTGTCTAGTCTTGTCTGTCTAGTCTTGTCTGTCTAGTCTTGTCTGTCTAGTCTTGTCTGTCTAGTCTTGTCTGTCTAGTCTTGTCTGTCTAGTCTTGTCTGTCTAGTCTTGTCTGTCTAGTCTTGTCTGTCTAGTCTTGTCTGTCTAGTCTTGTCTGTCTAGTCTTGTCTGTCTAGTCTTGTCTGTCTAGTCTTGTCTGTCTAGTCTTGTCTGTCTAGTCTTGTCTGTCTAGTCTTGTCTGTCTAGTCTTGTCTGTCTAGTCTTGTCTGTCTAGTCTTGTCTGTCTAGTCTTGTCTGTCTAGTCTTGTCTGTCTAGTCTTGTCTGTCTAGTCTTGTCTGTCTAGTCTTGTCTGTCTAGTCTTGTCTGCCTAGTCTTGTCTGTCTAGTCTTGTCTGTCTAGTCTTGTCTGTCTAGTCTTGTCTGTCTAGTCTTGTCTGTCTAGTCTTGTCTGTCTAGTCTTGTCTGTCTAGTCTTGTCTGTCTAGTCTTGTCTGTCTAGTCTTGTCTGTCTAGTCTTGTCTGTCTAGTCTTGTCTGTCTAGTCTTGTCTGTCTAGTCTTGTCTGTCTAGTCTTGTCTGTCTAGTCTTGTCTGTCTAGTCTTGTCTGTCTAGTCTTGTCTGTCTAGTCTTGTCTGTCTAGTCTTGTCTGTCTAGTCTTGTCTGTCTAGTCTTGTCTGTCTAGTCTTGTCTGTCTAGTCTTGTCTGTCTAGTCTTGTCTGTCCAGTCTTGTCTGTCTAGTCTTGTCTGTCTAGTCTTGTCTGTCTAGTCTTGTCTGTCTAGTCTTGTCTGTCTAGTCTTGTCTGTCTAGTCTTGTCTGTCAAGTCTTGTCTGTCTTATCTTGACTGTCTAGTCTTGTCTTTCAATTCTTGCCTGTCTAGTTTGTCCGTCTAGTCTTATCTCTTTAGACTTGTCTGACTATTCTTGTCTTGTCTACTTTTGTCAGTCTAGTTTTGTCTGTCTAGTGTTTTCTGTCTAGTATTGTCTGTCTAGTCCTATCAGTCCAATCTTGTATATTTAGTCTAATATGTTCCCTTTATTAGTTTTAACATTGGTGTTGGAATACCGTTATATTCAAAATTCTTTGCAAATATTTTTTTAAATGTGATAATAAAAAAGAAACTGCAGCAGATTTGCAATTAAAAAACTAAACAGTTAACGAAGCTGGAAAGCACAGTTGAATCGGGTTATTGCCTTTCAAAAATTCTTATTTTAATTGGTATTTTTTTGCATCTGAGTGGTTCTAATAATAGGTTTAGAAGCTTGACGGTTTTGTATTTCAATTAGAGATCGAATTAGCACACTCAAAAAAAAACTTTCGAAACAATTTGCAAAAGTTATAAATAAATTAAAAGAAATTCACTTAAATGCGGATTTTGTAATATTGTTGTTTCTGGCGTAATTAAATAACAGTTTTGAATAAAAAATTAAAACCGTTGTTCATTAATAGCGTGGAATTTTGCTATTTAAACTTTCTACATTTTATAATTCTCTAAAATTATTATTATTATCTAGACAGACAAGACTACATAGACGATGCAAGACATACATACTAGACGGGCAAGACTAGACAGACAAAACTAGAAAGATAAGACTTGAATAAACAAACCAAACTAGACAACAAAATGTCGCAGAAGATTGAAAGTTATAATTAGAAGTATCAGAAGGTAATAGTGCATAAGTGAATGTCCAGAAATTGATTAGTCAAAATGTAGTCAAGACTGGATAGAAAAAAATGTACAGGCAATATTAATCGAATAAGACTGAGGTTTTAGGGATTAGACAGAGAAGGGTAGTCAGATTATGCAGGACAAACCAGCCTAGGCTAACAAGATTTGACTGATAAGACTATGCACGCAAGATAAGGCATAAATAGACTGGACTAGGTAGACGAGAAAGAACAAACAAAACTACAGACAACAGTTTTGAGACAAATTTAGACAGACAAGAACAGACAAATAATGTTAGTCAGTTAAATCTATATAGATCTAGATCAGTGGTTCCCAACCAGTTGTCCGCGGATCAACAGTAGTCCGCAAGAGCTAAAATATGGTCCGCGAAAGATTTCGAACTTTGAATGAACGTGCGTAAATAATGGTTTGTGCACGGGTGACCGGGGGGAGGGCAAGCGACTAACGAACCAATATCGCATGAGCCGGTAGGTCAAACGTACGTTTTCTTTTGTTGTACTCAGCAGTGTTGTATCAGTGATTATATTTAGCTGTTTTGAGGTTCGACCACAATAACTGATTGTTAATCCCCAATATTGTTAATAATTTTGATATAATATAAAAGGGTTAAGTAGGCTTTTTGCTATATTAAACGCTTTTCATTAATAGGCTTACCTATATTCTTAATTGCATTTCCGTAATATTTTCAGAAAATGCCGCCTAACAGAAAATATGATAATAATTACATTAAATTTGGATATAATTCGATAGAAAGTAATGGAGAAATGAAACCACAGTGCGTTATATGCGCAACCGTTCCACAGTGGTTCGCTTAGCACTTTTAACTGGACAAAATTATTTTGGTTCGTTTTGAGATCAAAATTGTGTTAATATGCATCGTACTGATAGTAAATTGCATCAATTTTCTTGGTTTTTAATAAAAACAAGTACTTACAAAAATATTTATTTAAATTTTACCCAACAATAAATAAGCATTTGTAAATATACAAAGGAACTAAATGAAATTTATCAGAAAATATCTCATCTCATCATGTAAAACTACATATTAGTCGTTTTCATCACTGTCTTAGATGAATCTGCTGCTGACTGCTCATGATCAGGATCATGATGATCAGTAATTTGTACTATTTACATTTACTCTGCCCTTTCCAGTAACACTAGGGTGTATTAATAAATCTAGGATTTCAGAAGGGATTTTTTTCGCGGGACATGTCTGAAGCTTGTTTTTACAGGGTTTTTACAATAGTAATACCACGGATAGAGATTTATGTGCAGTTTCTTTGTTTCTGCTGCAAAAGCCTGAAATTTCCCAATGTTATATGGTCATCCAATTTTCAAGAATTTTGGACGAAAATCGCGAAATAATGGTCTTTAAAGATTGTTCATTTTCATCCCTAATATCCTGTCTTGTACTGATAAATCGAAACAAAGCTTCATTTTTTGTTTCCTTCCCATGTTTCAGCCATTCTTCAAATAAATCAATTTTCGGTATGGCGAATACTACATTTGGAAAAAAATTTAAAATAATTAATTTTGCAAATCGTCGAAAGCCAGTTTTATATCATAATCAAGTAGATGAGTCCATCTATATTATACATTAATTCTAGAGGGGGGCGTCGAGGGGGTATGTGATTTTTTTTCTGGGAAAGTTGAAAATTAGGTGAAAATATGAGTACTTAAGGAAACAATGTTAAAAAAATGGTTTATATTACATTTAATGAATAAAAATATGCTTAAAATATAGTGCTTACCTTTAACTCCAATCTCTATAATGCACACAGAACCTTTTTAAAACACACAATATAATTAAATGGTAAGATGCACAAATATTACTTAACGAATGAAAAAATCTTGTTTTCTTATATAACCATATTTTTTATAGCTTGTCATTAAGAAGTAATTAGGAAAAAGTCTGAAATTGTCGTTAAGTGTTTTCTGTGATAATTATATTCTACGAAATAAAGGGTTTTTTTTGTCCACATAATTTGGTCTTTTGAACCGCTGTGCGTTTTGGGGAACGTTGCCTTGAAGCCAGCGAAATTAAAACGCCTCCTAGAAACGATCCATCCAATTATTTTTGACCGACCACCTGAGTTCTTTCAAGTAAAATTAAAGAATTTAAATAAAATGAAACTCGGGCCTAGTGGTATAAGATTTGCTTCTTCTGAAAAAAAAATTACTTGCGTCGTTTGAGATATCGAAATTAATAGCGCAATTAAAAAAACCTCACACAATTGGAGAAACTTATTTATGGGAAGGGTAGTTTTCTATGGCCACGTTGCAAGATTGTCTACAAACCGACTGACCAACCGTATGTTCAACTTCTGGCAAAACAAGAAGGTTCGTACCACTTGATTGACAAAAACCGTGAAGGATATTAAAGAACTGGGAATAACAGATCTCCAAAACAGACAGTCTGTGAGACGCACCCTGAAGGAAGTTCGCGGATTTCACAAAAAACCCGAAAGGCAAGGTACCCGCTGTACAGAAGAGAGAAAAGGCAGAAGATGCGACAATACTGGACAAAGATCAAAGCCCAACAGTTGAACAAGCGTGGTCCAAAGTAGGCCTTTTCGAAAAAAGAAGAAGAAGGAGAAAATTATTTATGAACTTGCAAGGAACTTCAGCTTGAGCGAACAAGGATTTTCTACTTTACTGATTATTAAAAACAGGTCCAGGAATCGATTGAAAGTAAGTGATGATTATATGCCTGTAGCTTTGAGCAAAAATATTACCCCAAGAATTCAAAATCTTGTAAATTATTAAAATTATCAAAAAATTATGTGTTTGGTTAATTAATGTTCCTTTGGAATTTTACGATTACTTATCAAATGTTTTGTTTAAAGTGTATTTTAGCTTCATAATAATGAAATCAAAGTGGTCCCTGATCAAAAAGAGTGAAAACCACTGACATTTATTTCGGCAAGACTAGACGTACAAGATCAGAAAGAACTACTCTAAAGAGTCAAAAAAAGCAACAAAGGGGCAAGCCTTACAGCAGGGGTGTCAAACACATTTGTTGGTCCCGGCTAAAATATTGACGTAATAAAAATATATATATATATATATATATATATATATATATATATATATGCATTCTGGAGGATTTCAAAGTTGATAGAAAAACCTAAGCTAAAATATCGACGTAATAAAATATATATATATATATATATATATATATATATATATATATATATATATATATATATATATATATATATATATATATATATATAGTTATATACGCATTACTATTGGGTGCTACTGAATGCCACAGACAAAAATATCGGAACAGAAACATTTATTTTATATCTGATAGTCAAGCAGCGCTAAAAGCACTAGAGGCCTGCAGTACAAAATCAAGAATCATAAAAGAATGCAAAGAAATACTACATACACTAGGCCAACAGAACACAGTAAAAATCATCTGGGTTCGCGGGCATAGTGGTATAGAGGGAAACGAACATGCAGACGACCTAGCAAAACAAGGTGCCCGCAAGAAACTAGTTGGTCCCGAACCGAGCATAGGTATAGAAAAAGCCTGCGCCAGAGCATCCATCAATGATTGGATGAAAAATAAACACAAACTCAGATGGAACTCCTATGATAAAGCAACCCATTGCAGGAAGCTAATAGACTCACGTAATCCCAATATAGCAAAGGACCTGTTAAAACTAAACAAAGCTCACACGAAGCAGATAGTTAGTTTACTAACAGGCACTGGCGGATTTAGAGAATTCATGCATAAAGTAAAAATCTACCGAGACGAACCTTTATGTAGACTCTGCGGAGAGGAAGATGAAACAGCAAACCACGTACTCTTCGAATGCCCTGCCCTAGAACGAATGCGACACCAGCTCGACTGGAACCAACAAACCACATGGGAACCCAAACTTGTAGGAAAACTAAGGAAACTAGTCAGTGACACAGACGTCGGACTGCAAGTTTGATATCAACCGACAGCACAATAAGCCTTAAGGTTGACGTGCGCCAAACCCTTAGAGGAAGTCGGGAATCTAATCTAATCTAATCTAATCTAGTTATATATATATATATATATATATATATATATATATATATATATATGCATTCTGGAGGATTTCAAAGTTGATAGAAAAACCAGGGCATTAATTCAACAAATTCTCATTAATACTATATCAAAGGTTAAGTTTGGTGGAGCAATTTCTCAACCTTTCGAAATACATACGGGTGTTCGACAGGGAGATGGACTTTCACCCATCCTTTTTAATATGGTCCTGGAAAAAATAATCAGAACTTGGGAAAAAGAGATTAAGGGAATACACATTGGTAAGAGAAGAGATTATAGAGCTAATATCAAATGTTTGGCGTTTGCTGATGATCTTGCAATATTATCGAATACCAGAGAAGAAGCAAAGCATGCACTTGAAAAATTACACGAAATTTCACAAAAGGCTGGTCTCCTGATATCTTATGAAAAAACTCAGTATATAGAACGATCCCCGTACGACAATCTACCCATCAAGATACAATATGGTTCTGTATCCAGAGTTTCCCAGTTTAAATACTTAGGAGAAATCATCCAACCGTCCGGCCTAAATATAATAGCAAATCAAGAACGAGTAAAAAATTACAGAGAGCCCACCGACTTACTTGGAATCATTATAACAAAAAATCAATATCTCTTAATGCAAAATTACAACACTACAAAACAGTCGTTCTTCCTGAAGCACTTTATGCCGCAGAAACAACATTAATTCATGGTCACTCAAAAATCAATGAAATAGAGATACAAGAACATAAAATTCTCCGAAAAATTTTTGGGCCTGTGAATAAAGAGGGAATATGGATTAAGAGACCATCGTCAGAAATATATAAAACCGTAGAACCTATCACTGACACTTTCAGAAAGAGACGAGCTAAATTTTTTGGTGACATATACAGAATGGACCAGAACAGAATTACGAAACAAATTTTCAAAATTACCTTTAACAGTAAAAATAGGTCCAAATGGATACAGGAAACTGAAGAAGACCTCAAGCAGCTAAACATCAGGATGCACGACATGAATGATCGTGTTAAATTTAGAAACACCATAATGCACCATAAATTTGATAAAGAACTGCTCCCAAAGATACCAGGAAAAAAGTGGACGGACGAACGGAAGAAAGAACATAGTGCACGAATGAAGAGGATTTGGGAAGAACGTCGCCGCATGACTGAGTTGACATAATTTTTGTTCAAGTTTACACGCTCTCTTTAAAGGGATTTACGATAGTAATAATATATATATATATATATATATATATATATATATATATATATATATATATATATATATATATATATATATATATATATATATATATATATATATGTTGTATTTGAGGTTTTCGCGGATAGATACCTGTGTTGTATTGTTTTCTCGGGGATTCCGCGTTGATGCTGAGGGTTGGCTCTGAAAAGAACCGGATTCTCGACGTTTCGGCGAACTAACATTCATATAATATTCATATATATATATATATATATATATATATATATATGTATATATATATATATATATATATATATATATATATATATATATATATATATGTATATATATATATATAATAAAATAACAAACCCAATAATAAGTGAAATTAACGGTTCAAAAATTCTCAGACATTCAGTAGTTAACAATTAACTGCTTTCTTAAGTGAAATAGATAGTGCATATCCAGGTTTGTCCTGCTATACCGAGGCAAGTTTTTTTAAAACCTCACCACGTATCACCGTGGGGTCTTAAAAAGTTGGTAAAAAAACATCACACACACACATACACACTACTCGAGTACGATGAAATTGGCCACTATAACCAGCATCCCTAGGACAATTATTCGTCGAATCCTTAAACAACATAAATTTCATCGATATAAAATTTAGTACTTGAACTGAGAACTGAGGGGTGTATGGGGTCACGCTGTACAGGTAGCACCCTTTATCAATAGCGGTCACATCAAATGTTAAAGACAGGAGATGGCTAACGATAACTGGTCCTCACAGGGTACCCAGCTCTCACTTATGGCTCCAAGCTGCCACACCCCGGTAAACTGTATTGACCTACAGGCCAAACTAAGTGAGGGTAGCCAGATATGGCGAACACGCAGCGTCGGAACCCAGAGGGACGGCTGCAAACGGCGTCTGCATCCTGAGGATCGGTCGAAGTCCAAAACTCGTCAACACGCAGGGCAAGCGCGACGTTTTAACAGCCAAAACCTTTCAAAGTACCATATGAAATGTCGAAATACAAAACAAAAATACCCCAGGCGGGTAGAACACAAAATTCGGAATCCCACTCCGACAGAAAATCGGACAGCCTCACGGATTCTGGGGGAGGCAATAAATCGACCATCTTTACACAACATAAACCAAAATACACACACAAAATCTACATAGCCACATACAACATACGGACTATGAGAACGGAAAACCACCTGGAAGAACTCGAAGAAGAACTTGAAGCTATAAAATGGGACATCATAGGAATATGCGAGACAAGACTCAAAGGAGAGAAGAGGACCACACTAAAATCGGGACACATCCTATATGAGAATGACTCAGAAACAAACCAGGGAATTGGGGTGTAGCTTTTATCGTGAACCGCAAAA
This sequence comes from Phosphuga atrata, assembly GCA_944588485.1. Taxonomy (NCBI): domain Eukaryota; kingdom Metazoa; phylum Arthropoda; class Insecta; order Coleoptera; family Silphidae; genus Phosphuga; species Phosphuga atrata. The sequence goes on along the minus strand of CALYMW010000224.1, from coordinate 37,835 downwards.
TAAAACATCAAGTGGTCAAGTACCACGCAATATCAGAAAAAGTTATATATCTCGTACTAAAGTTAAATAACAAATATCAAGTCCAGGTGATACACTGCTATGCACCAACTAGCAGCGCAGATGACGAATCTATTGAACAGCTATACGAAGATATAACCAGCGCCAAGAACATGGAAAAAACGTACTACACAGTTATTACCGGAGATTTTAATGCCAAAATAGGCAAAAGACAGTCACAGGATACCGAATACGTAGGAAACTTCGGCCTGGGGACAAGGAATGAAAGAGGAGAAACATTAAGTAACTACCTCAACACCGAAAAACTATTTTGGCTAAACACTTTCTTTAAAAAACAAAATCAAAAAAGATGGACCTGGAAGAGCGCAGATGGCCGGACAAAAAATGAAATAGATTTCATACTTTCTAACAATAAAAACATATGCAAAGATATCTCAGTATTAAACAGATTTAGTACAGGAAGCGACCACAGATTGGTCCGGGCAAAGATCCTCATAAATACAAAAATTGAAAGAAAGAAGTTGGTACACAAAAAGAAATTTCCAACAGCCGAATTCCTGACCCTCAACAAAAATGAATACGAAAACGAAATAAAAAAGAGAATGAAACGATCAGAAAATCTACAAGAAATGACTATAGATGATTTTGCAACAAGCATAACAGAGGAAATTCAATCAGCCACAAGGAAGATCTGTAGCAAGATAAAAAACGATAAAGAAACCAGACTATCAGTGGAAACAAAACAGCTAATAAAGAAGAGAAGAGAAACCTGCCGGGACTCACCCAATTACAACACCATAAACAAAAAAGTAAAAAAGAAAATACGCACAGATATCAGAGCTTATAACACCCAACAAATCAACGAAACCATAGAGGCGAACAAAAACATGAGAGTACTCAAATCAAAGCTTTCAAATGGAAAACAAGATATTGTTAGACTAAAAGACCGCCATAGCAATATCATTACCAACATAACAGACATCGTCGCAGAAGTCCAAAGATTCTACGCCAGCCTATACACATCATCCATACCGAACCCAACGACATCCTCAAAAACTATTACAAATGTAGGATCGGAAAAACTGTCGGAAATAACGACAGCTGAAATTACATATGCGTTACAACAAATGAAGAACCGGAAGACCCCAGGAGAGGACCAGATAACAGCAGAAATGCTAAAAGCGGGAGGCGGAACACTACTGGAAGCTATGCGGATGGTAACAAACAAATGTTTGATCGAGGGGAAAATACCAAAAAAATGGAAGAACGCAGAGGTCATCATCCTGCACAAAAAAAGGTGACACCACAAACATAGAAAACTACCGTCCAATAAGCAAGTTATCACACCTATATAAGCTTATGATGCGGATTATCACAAACCGACTCACAAAGAAACTAGATTTATACCAACCAGTGGAACAGGCGGGCTTTCGGAAAGGTTTCGGCACAGCAGACCACCTACAAACAATCCGAACACTTATCGAAAAGACAACAGAATACAATATTCCAATAAATATAGCGTTCATAGACTACCACAAAGCGTTCGACAGTGTTGAGACTTGGGCTTTCCTGTCGGCAATGAACGACGCAAGAATAGACTCGAGATATACCGCTGTAATGGAGGACATTTACAAAGAGGCCACCTTTCACGTAAAAATAAACGACGACCTACACACGGGGAAAATAAATCTCAGCAAAGGGATACGGCAAGGGGACCCGATCTCCCCCAAATTATTCACCGCAGCTATAGAAAAGGTTTTCAAACAACTAAACTGGGACGAGAAAGGCATGAAGATCGACGGGACATATTTAAGTCACTTAAGATTCGCGGACGACATAATTCTAATAAGCACTAATATCGAAGAATTAAAAACAATGGTAGAAGAACTAAACAACCTGTCCAAGCAAATAAGTTTAAAAATGAATCTAAACAAAACAAAAATTATAACTAGTAGCCCTCAGGAAATGTCGATTGATAACACCATAATAGAAAAAGTAGAGCAATATACATATCTGGGGCATACAATTAAAATTGGCAAAGAAAATCAAACTGCCGAAATCAAACTCAGAATCCAACTGACATGGGCCGCCTTTGGAAAGCTCAGCCAAATACTAAAATGCCAAGACATCTCAATTTACCTAAAACGTAAGGTTTACAACAGCTGCATCCTCCCCGTTGCCACCTATGGCCTGGAAACGATGGCTATTACTAAAAAATCAGCAGCAAAACTTAGAGTGACTCAAAAAGCAATGGAACGTGCGATGCTGGGAATCACTCTAAGAGACAAAATGCGCAACACAGATACCAGGACAAAAACAAAAATAATAGATGTCATGGAGAGAACAGCGGATCTCAAATGGCAATGGGCAGGACACGTGGCCAGAAAGAATACAGAAGAATGGAGCCACAAGATTACCTTCTGGAGACCCCGGGAAACAAAAAGGAGCACGGGAAGACCCCAAACAAGATGGATAGATGACATAAAGACGATAGCAGGAAAACAGTGGATGAGAACAGCAAATGACAAAGAAGCATGGAAATAATTGAAAGAGGCCTATATCCAACAATGGAAGTATGAAGGCTAATAAGAAGAAGAAGACTTGAACTGAATGATAATGACTGGAGTTTTGCAAATTGATGACTAAAAGAAAAGGTGCTGATGCGAATTTTCTTTTGAATATTTGTTTTTCTGACAAGTGTACATTTTTCCTAAACTCTACTGTAAATCGCCATAACTGTCGATTTTGGTCGGACATGAATCCAAGGATTTTCCACAAGGTCCATGCTCAAAATCCACTAAAACTAAATATCTGGGCCAGTATTTTTGGACACCGCATTACTGGTCTCATTTTTCTTGAAGGTAATTTGACGAGTGAACGTTACCTGGAAGTGTTGGAAGAGGTTGTCCACCCATTGCCTGTTGATACCATTGAAAATGATAATCGTTACTTAGCAGACTGTTTGACTTTTCAACAAGATGAAGCTCCACCATATTATACGCAGGTTGTTCGGGAGTTTCTAGACAGAGTTTTCTCGGGACAATGGATTGGACGAAGTGGTGCTCTGGAATGGCCGGCCCGGTCCGCTCAGCTGATTTTCCTCTGGACTTTTTCTTGTGGGGTAATTTAAAGAGTAGAATTTATGCAACAGAACCAGAGTCTCTGGTAGAGTTACGTCGACGCATTATTGAAGAATTCCGTCAAATTGCGCCACAGATCCTACAAAATTTAAGAGAACTTTTTGAGCGGAATTTGTATTTTTGTATGGAAAAATGTATGCATTTGCTAAACTAACAAAAATCTTTTTTGGCATTGAATTGTGTTTTTTTCCTTCACTTTTGCAGCTTTTGTTAGAAAATATTAAGCAATTGGTCTTCCTTACAACGACAAAAACGAAGAACGCGTTTATAAATTGCAATTAAATAATCTCGACAACAAATCCATGAATTTGTAAAATGTTAACCGTTTAGTATTCAGGGCTAAACGGGCTTTCAAATGAGGTATCACTTACCCCACCGTGCCATTTAAATTTAAAATTTTAGGGGTAGTGGTCCAAGCGTGAAGGAGTTAAGATTTGGCTACAAATTTTCTTGTAAAAGGTGTGCCCCTTACAAACAAAGTTGACGTGTCCGAGGGTTTTTTGTGAATTCATCTATCCGAAAATCCCTCTGTTTCGTTTTCAATGCCCTATCTGGTATGTTTATTATAATGTATTATTCCAAATAAACCTACGTTTCTATGAATATTAATTTATTTTTGCGGCGCACATACAGTTGGCCCAAGGTAGCCTTTGAGTTGAGACACCCTTGCTGTAGAGACAAGTAGACTAGTGACTGAAAATTTGATGTATAGGTATAATTAGTATATTATATATACAAAATATTTGAATGGGGCATAGTGAGACAAAAATAGTTGACAAAAATTAATTTCAAATTTTGAATTGAAATTATAAAGTTAATATTAAAATTTAATAACGTGACTAGAAGTTGCCTACTAACTAGTATGCAGGTCGAGGAAATCGCGGCGGTGGCTTTTATATAATATATATTTATAAAATATTTCAATAAACAAAATATTTCGTTATAATTATATAATATAATTACTAAAATCAGTGTTATCATGACAACAAGCAGCAGGCACTGATAAGCGTGCGATAAAGGAAATAATGATGGCCCATATTGTTGACATGCCACTTTAGCAACTGCGCAGCTTACTTGCGCATGCTGGCCTCCTTTGATGTGTGTAGTCTGACCGCTCCCAATGCCATCCATGACCATCACCATCTCCATCATCCACTACTTAGGCCACTACAGGCCATATACCTCTCTACACAATGGTGATGGCTCACAGTGGTTCAAGATGGGCCATAGTGTAGAGTAGCCATAAAAAAAGATGTGGAATATATAAAATGCCAATATTATTGTTTTTATTATTATTAGTCTTCTCAGGTTAGCCAGCAGTTTCAGACTGATTCTCATCTTCACTGTTCTCGTTATCATTGACATTAATTGTGATATCTTCAAAAATGTCAGGGTCTTATGCATTGTCTTCATGAACATCTGATGGATATGATGCCGCATTGAGACATTCATTTCCATTGAATTGACCACAAGCTAAAAACATTGCATCCCTAACTTGAGGCATCCGCAATGCGAACCACAACCATTCTTGCAGTTGCAGAATATTGATGTGAGAAGTTCATCTGGTGCAGGTGGTGAAAGTGATGTTACCGGCGCACAGTGGTTCAAAAGAACAAGTTTGGACGAAACAACCCTTTAATCCGTGGAATATAATTATCACAATTTACAGAAAACACTAAGATAACCACAATTCCAATTTTTTTTTCCTAATTACTTCTTAATAACAAGCCATAAAAAATTTGTTTATATAAGAAAACGAGATTTTTTCATCTTTTTTAACACTTATCGTTTTATGCATCTTACTTGTTGTCTTGTCATTTAGTGCATCTTATCATTTAATTTTATTGTGTGTTTTCAAAAAGTGTGTTTTGTCTGTGCTATTCTGTGCTATTGTGCATTATGGAGATTGGAGTTGAAGGTAAGCACTATAGTTTAAGCATATTTCTAATCATTAAATGTAGTATAAACCATTTTTTAAACATTGTTTCTTAAAGTACTCATTGTCAGATTTTTGCATATTTTTCAACTTTTCAACCAGAAAAAAAGTCACATAACCCCTCATCGCCCCACACTAGAATTATTGTATAATATAGATGCATTCATCTACTTTATAAGGATATAAAACTGGCCTGCGATGATTTGTGAAATTAATTATTTTAATTTTTTTTTCAGATGTAGTATACGCCATACCGAAAATTGATTTATTTGAAGAATGGCTGAAACATGGGAAGGAAACAAGAAATGAAGCTTTGTTTCGATTAATCAGTACACGACAGGATATTAGTGATGCAAATGAACAATCTTTAAATAACATGAAGGCCATCATTTCGCGATTCTCTTTCAAAATTCTTGAAAAGTGGAAGAGCACATAACATTGAAAAATTTCATGCATTTGCAGCACGCCTGCTACTGTTCACAAAATTCTTGTTCATAGTTCAGAATTTATTGCATCTGCTTTCTTGGCTATCGGACAGCTTTCCTAGGAAGCTCAAGAAGCGCGAAACAAGGACTGCAGGAGATTTCGTCAATACAATACTCGCAAGCAGTCACGTATTGCCACGAATAAAGATTTACGTAACATGTTATTGATTACATCTGACCCTGTAATATCTAGCTTAAGAAATGTCCCGCTCGAAATGACTTCAAAATTCCCTTCTGAAGTCCTAGATTTATTATTACCCCCTAGTATTACTGGAAAATAGAGAGTAAATGCAAATAGTTCGGAAATTACTGATTATCATGACTATGATCATGATCATGACTACTCAGCAGAAGATTCACTTGAAGAAAGTGATGAGGACGATTAATATGTAGATTTACATAATTAGATATTTTTTTGAAATATTTGATTAAGATTTTTTTTTATTTTTACAAATGCTTAATTAATTAATGTTACTGTAAAATTTTAATAAACACTTTTTTAAGTACGTTCCCACTTGTTTTTATTAAAAACCATGAAACTAATGCAATTTATTTGCAAAAACATATTACAAAAAATTTGATCTCAAAACGAACGAAAATAATTTTGTCCAGCTAAAAGTGCTACGCGAGCCACTGTGCGGCGTTAGGGTTTAATTTTGCAGTACTTAACCTCGTCCCAGCAGTTGTAAATCATTGCCTAACCAAGTTTGAATTTGGTAGTAAATACGATTAATGTGTTGATTAACTGCTGCGCTAGTAGGTGGTAGAAATGATAACTGCACAAATTTATTTAATTTGGTTGATTTATGGTATTATATAAGTAAGTAAGCTATTAAATTGTTAATTAAGTAATATTTAATACATAATTAAGTAAAAAAACGGTATAATACATTGGGATTCAGAATGTACCTTGCACTGATTGTGAGCTAAATAGGGCTGAGCGCTCCACACTCAACTCTCTACCTCAAAAACAATTCGACGTATAAAACAATTTGAATGAAATTTGTATAAAATTTTAATCTCTACAACTTTCATAATAAATGCAAATACGATAGGAGGCAGAGAAATCGAGATATCTCAAATAACTGATTTTTGCGAACTTTGACATTGAATATCAACGCTTGACGCTCAAATGTTGGCGGCATATGTGACTTTTAAGACAACATTTTTAATGCCAAAATAAAGGTCTATACAAACATTCAGCTTCTTCCGTTAGATTCCGACATCGGCCCCTTTTTCACTAAGATGACTCGACTATAACAGAAAATTGTTTCAAACAAATGTCAGAAATTGTAGAAATAAGATTACAAAAATATGTTATAAAATATAAGCAAAAATATACAATCTAAGTCAATAAGAAGTAGAATGTAAAAATCTAAAGGAACTGACAGGAACGTGTTTTGAAAACAATTATGAGAAAACGTATATAATTGGGTTGTTGAATAAAAAAAAATTCGATTAAAAAAATCTGTATTTTAAATTATATATTTTAAAACCTTATTATAAATAATAAGGATGTGCGATGCGAAAAATTAAAAAAATCAATTATAAACAATTTAAAAGTGTTAAAATTTTGAAAATAATCAGGTGACTCCAAACGCGCCATAATTTGTTTGGACGTCGAAAGGGTGAAACTTCATTATAACATTCAAATATAAACATTCTTTATAAAATCGTTGTTTTGGAATTTCTTCGGCACACTGTTCAAAACCATTGGTTTCGACGTTTAACACTGTGGGACATTTAAAAACATTTTTTGAAGAGTTCTTTTTGTACTACTCCTACACGATGGTACGAAACAAGTACAAAACTTTTAATAATTGACATTTAATATTTGACATGTCTACTACAGCTACTGTATCAACAAGTCAGGCCCGGGTAGAAATTACCCATTTTACGTCACAACGCGACCGACCTGTTTTCGGTACCGAGTTTAAAAATATATTTTCAATTTGTTGTAACTTTTTAATTACAACGAAAAAAAGAAAACATAAAAGAGTTTTGCTTTAAAACTTATATATGAGCTTCCGATTTATGACAAAACAAAAATGATTCAAATACCCAATTCTGAATAACATATCGAAATGTGAAGATTAAAGATGACAATGAAGCATACATCAACTGTAGAAAATGTCTGGACAGACAAGACAAGAAAATCAAAACCAGACTGACAAAACTAGGGTATAAGACTAATTAATTTTGAGTTTCATTGCCGAACGTAATAATAATTGTGGATCACTGACTTTCGTTCGAGTTGTCACTTTCCGAACGGAGCGTTCGCTGTAGAAAGGATTTCTGCTTGCTCCATTAACTAACTCTTTCACTCACGGTGAAGGTCGCATTCACCGATTATTTTATAACTTTGTTATGCTCTCAAATCGCTTCCTGCTAATCCAATTAACAACTTACATACACAATTCCTGAAAAAAATAAAAATCTCGTAAGAGTTTGTCTTTATAGTCCTGTCTGTCTAGTTTGTCAACCTCTTCTTAAATGTCTAGTCTTGCTTCGTTAGGTTCAAATGACATGTTGAAACAAATGCAACAATTAATAAACTTTTATCAATTATTTTTTTATTAACAATAATTATGTTTTTGTTTGTTTCAGATTTTCTTGTCGATCAAAGGGAAACGCCATACGCGAATTACAATTATTATTGAACCGTTTTGTTAATTTCTTTATCCCTGCTATATTTTACGAACATTCCACAATAATTGAAACCTCAGCGACTTCACTTTCTCCGCAAACCGTTTTTTGCCATTTCCTAGATCCCCTTTTTTGCTGCTTACATTTTATCTTCGCATAATCGTAATTATTCTCCTTTCGCATATTAATTACACCGGTCAGCCCTTTCCAATCTAAAATTATTTCTTGTAATCATGAAACTCATTACAATTGGAATCTCTTTTCAATTCAAATATTTATATTATCTTGTATTGCTTGTCGAGTCTTATTTGTATTCTTTGTCCAGTCCTGTATGTGTAGCTTAGTTCGTCTAGTCCTACTTGTCTAGTCTTGTCCATCTTGTCTTGCCCATCTAGTCTTGTCTTTCTACTCTTGTATATTTAGTCTTGTATGTCTAGTGTTATTTGTCTAGTTTTGTTAATCTAATCATGCCTATCTAGCCTTGTCTATCTAGTCTTATCTCTCTATTCTGACTACCTTATCTATTTTTCTTCATCTATGAATTTGTTTAGTTGTCTATACCATTTTATTCGGGATTTGAAAATCTCTACTGTATAATAAACGAAAGTAGTAGTAGTTTAAATATTACAAAGTGTTAGTAGTAATTTAGCAAGAAGCTGTTAGATAGTAGGTAGTAGTAGAAATAGGTGAGTTAGTAAAGTTTTCATTAAGGGCCGAGCGTTCGCAATTACATGTAATGAGGGAGTAGCTCATATTCTCATTGCTCGCTCGGCATCTGAGCGGCGATATCTTATCTGCAATCTAATTTTAATTAATAGTAACCGTCTGGGGCCGCATAGCTGGCAGATAGCGCATCAAGTCCCGCCGTGGAATGCCAGCCATCCAGTTCATCACAAATACCTAGCCGAGAAGCTCCTGACGCGTTTGTGAATTTATAATTCCCTGGTCCCGTGTGTATTTAGCCGATTGGCCGTGAGATAACCGCCCGATTTACAAGGAGGACTTGTCGGTTTCGGTTTGCTTATTATTCAACGGGCTCGACTGAGCGCAAATTTATGCGCGGACGGGAATCCTCTCGGACGCCTTCCTTTCGGGAATACAATCCTGGAACGAAACAGAAAAGGTCTTATCGCCCGTGCGGGCCCCAAATTCATAAACCTTCGGCCAATTTGTTACCGATAAGGATCACACGCGTGATACAGAAAACCTTTTATTTTTCCTTTTGGGGTTTTTGATAAGAAATATTTAGGATTGCATGCATATTTGATCCCGTTTCTATACTCTCTCCATTTTTAGGCAAAAGAGACAATATGCAGATACTGCAACTATTCAGATAGAAGACACATATAATTAACTAGGTCAGATCATAACAGATAAATATAGTCTCATAAAACTACACGGTAAAAAGTAGACTTAACTAGAGAATAGGTACACAAGTATTGAGGGCAAGAATGCAGAGCCGAACTAAACATATCTAGACAAACGGCACAAGAGCAAAAATCTGCAGGAAGAGGAACATAATGCCCGTTAAACTTGTTTTTCAGCTCAATATTGCGTGTCTAATTCAGATTGACTAGGGTTGCTTTAAAAATCGTGTTCTTGTTCATCGATTATTCATAATTAGTTTCCAGAATTTTAAACAAAACTTACTCATATTCTCCGTTAAGAATTCACTTATATGTTATATGCTTCCGAAGATAAATTCTAATCGCCATATTTATCTACAACTACATTTTAACCTAGTTCTGCTTAGTCTCGCTCAAATTAATAGTCTAGCCAGAGATGACGTTATCTCTGGTCTAGCTTTGTATTTATTGTATTCTTATTGCCTAGGCAATAATGTAAATGTAGCTAGTAAATGTAGCCTAAATAGACTTGCTCGCGTAGAGTTGTATGCCTATACCTGATTGTCTAGTCTTGTCTGTCTAGATTTATCTGCCTAGTCTTCTCTTGTATATCTTGACTTGTCTGTCCAGTCTAGTCTTGCCTGTCAAGACTTGTGTGTCTAGTCTTGCCTATCAAGTCTTCCCTGTCTACTCTTGTCTGTCTAATATTGACTGTCTAGTCTTGTCTATCTAGTCTTATCTGCCTACTCCTATCTGACTGGTCTTATCTGTCTGGTCTTGTCTGTCTAGTCTTGCCTGTCTAGTCTTGTCTTGTCAGTGTAGATCTATCTACATATATATATATATATATATATATATATATATATATATATATATATATATATATATATATATGTAGTCCAGACTACATATAGACAAGGATTCCTTAAAGCGCAAGACTAAAACATGCTTAAAACAGACAAGGCTAGACCGAAAAGACTAGACCGTCCCGACTACATATAGACATATATATATATATATATATATATATATATATATATATATATATATATATATATATATATATATATATATGTCTATATAGGAACTCCTATATAGGAACTCCTTAAAGCACAAGACTAAAACAGACTTAAAACAGACAAGACTGGACAGACAAAGCTAGACTGAGAAGACAAGACCGTCCAGACTACATATAGACAAGGATAGTCTGGATCTGATGCCCTTCCGATGTTGTGTAGGAACTCCTTAAAGCGCAAGACTAAAACATGCTTAAAACAGACAAGGCTAGACCGAAAGACTAGACCGTCCCGACTACATATAGACATATATATATATATATATATATATATATATATATATATAAAGGGCCGCGTACTGGTGGGATAATGAAATTGCCAGCACGAGGGCTAAATGTATTTCGGCAAGAAGAAAAAGCCAACGACAACAAGCTAAAACAGGCGGGCACGAGAACTTGAATGGTCTGAAAGAGGCATACAAGAAATTTAAGAAACAGTTACGCAACCTAATAAGTAAAGCAAAAACGGACCATTGTAGAAAACGTTGTGAGGATCTCGACGAGGATATATGGGGAGACGCGTTCCAAACCTGCAAAAAAAGGCTCAAAATCCAACACCCATGGGGACGATGGACAACGATGGAGAGAACATTACAAGTGGTTAAAGTCCTATTTCCACGTCAAGAACCCTTTGTCTGGAACTAACCCAAAGTGACCGAAGTACCACTATTCAAAGAAGAGGAACTAGTAAATGCTACGAACCGTATACGAAACGGAAAATCCCCAGGACTACACAGCGTGCCACCCGAAGTTGTCAAAACCACCGCACAGCAAGAATCTACGTTTATGCTAGAAGTTATGAACAGTCTGCTGCTTGCTGGAAATTTTCCAGACAAGTGGAAACGCGCAAGATTAGTTCTTCTAAATAAAGGAGATAAGCTGATTAGTCAACCATCGTTTTACAGGCGTCTATGCTTGTTAGACGTAGCAGGAAAACTGCGGGAAGCACTTCTACTCTCAAGATTACAAAAGGAATTTGATACCAGAATTGGATTATCCAACAGACAGTATGGATTTAGAAAAGGCAGGTCCACTACGGATGCAGTAAATAAGAGATTAAGAGCAGTACTTAAGATCGCACAGAAGGCAAGAGCAGGTACGTCAAGAACCAGAAAAATCTGCGCGTTAATAACTTTTGATGTGCAAAATGCTATCAAAACTGCTAGCTAAGAACTTATAATGGGTTAACTGACAAAGAGACGCATAGCTCCATACCTGCTGCGTATGTTAAGAGCTACCTTAAAAACAGAAAACTGATACTGCAAGCTCAAGGCAAGACGGTAGAAGTGGAAGTCAGTTGTGGGGTTCCTCAGGACTTAATTATGGGCCCCACATTATAGAATGTCCTATATGACGACATTCTGACATTAAAGTGCCAGAGGGTGCCACACTCATTGAATTTGCGGACCATTTAATTAAAAAAATGAACAGGTGAGAAGGCAAACTGCCAACCATAGTATTACTGAAATAAAATTAAAACTGGCACCTGAGAACTGCTGACTGGACAACGAAGACAAGACTATTGCCAATAAAATTTAAAGTGGGCGAAATAGAGATAATCCCAAAACAGTAGATGAAATACTTAAGACTTATAATTGACAAAGGACTTACTTTCGCTGCACATCTCTCAGATGCTGCAGGAAAAGGAATAAAAACACTGGGTACTATAGAACAACTAAGGCCACATCTTCTGCCTGTGTGGTCCTTCACATGCATTAGCTAGATGGCCTGGTTCCCAGCATTTATAGCACCTTTCTAGGTCGATTGTATCCCTCACTCTGCAGTTGATCCATCCAACCTTTATATAGCCCCTGTCTATTAGCATTTTCGTTTGATTTTTTGGTAGTGCCATGGTGACTACCTCCCTATCTCCATACGTTTGATTTTTTGGTAGTGCCACGGTGACTACCTGCCTATCTCCATAGGCAGGTCTGATGTTTTTTTTTAATTTTTATTGATCCTTCGATATTACCGAACTCAGATCTTAACGCCTCCTCTCGTGTCGTTACAGCATCTAGATCTTTAATATTCACAACGGTGTCCAAGTTTCTGATTTCTATCTGCGGCAGTTTATTTGGCATTATTTCCATTAGATTGTTTGCACTACCCTCTTTTAGTTCAAATAAGAGCTCTCCGCGTTTAGTCTGCCTTATTCCCGCTAGCTTGACTCTTATGATTCGGGGTCAACTTCTTTTTTGACTACCTTAAGGAGCTCGGCATATGTTTTCCCTTTGATTTTAGAAATACATCTCTTTTTAGAAATACCCTCTTTTGGGGTTTTCTCTCGCTTTTCTATACGATATTGCTTTTGGCTGTGGGCTTCTGTCCATTTTGGTTCTGTTTTCACTTGTTTTGTATAATTTCCGATCTGCTGCTGCTAGGTATTTGGGTGTGCATGTTCTTACGTCGACTTCTGATTTTACAAATGTATATTCTATCTTTTTTTTTATGGCAGACCATTCTGCCGCCTAGGATTTCACGAATGCCAGTTGCTTCCTGTCATGTTTTTCCAGCAGTTGTTTCAATTGTTGTAGCCTGCGGAAGGTCTGTTCTGAGCTCATGGTTTCTTATGTTTGTTCATCATGCGATTTTCTTACTACAAGGTGATATATGTACCTATTTGTAGTTTCGATGTCACCATTTTCGGTTGGTACTACTACAGAGTGTCTAAAGTAGACTACATTTCCAGGGTTCTTGTTTTGCAATCCTTGTTCGGTGGGCCTCGTGTACGTGCTTCAAAGCAGGTGTGATACTCCTTTATCAGGACGCATGTCGTTAGCCACACACCAAATCAAGTCCCAGTCCATCGGCGCTCTCAGCGGGTTCCCTGTGTCTTCCTTTACTCGTCTATATACTGATGGAGGCCAGTTTTTTTTGGAGACTTCTTGGAACTCTTGGTAGGAATTTCCTCTATCTATTTTATTCCGTAGTTCTTCTAGTGCTATCATTTCTACTTTTATATTTTCTGTTTGTACAGGGCCAGTTGTGTGTGTGCAGGGCCAGCGTTCAGTTTGTGTGCTTCCTTCGCAAGTGTCTTTTTTAAGTGTTTCCTGTGTCTTTTTGTACATCTTACTCATTTTGTCGGATAGAGTCCACAGTTCCTCTGCCGATCTTCTTATGTCCGCCTTGGAATCTGTGTCTTTCACGAGCCATCTCAGCTTGAGCTCTTGCAGTTATTTTTCTTATTACTGCTCTTTCTCGTTATCTGTGTTCTGTTGCTGTCCGCATTTTGCGACTCGTTCTCTTTTCGCAGATTGTTCGCTTAGAGAATCGTTACCCGAAACATCGCCCGGTACTGTGGAAATGTTCCCGGTAGTCCCTGTAAAGGATGCTGATCTTCTAATCGGTTAGCAGACGGTTCCCTTTTTCGTGCCGTTTCATTGCTGCGCGGGCTCCTTTATTTTCGTCGGAGTTGTCTTCAGAGTTTCCCTTTTTTGAAGCGGATTATATCCCGCCAGTTTGTTTCTCGTCTCTTCTGTGTCTTCCATTGTTAAAACCAGGTGCAAAAGTTTTTTATTTTAATTAACGATTTATTTTGTAAAATCAATCACAACAGAAAAAATGCATTTAGTCTAGTCTGTCTAGTCTTTTCTGTCTAGTCTTGTATGTCTAGTATTGTCTGTCTAGCCTTTTCTGTCTAGTCTCTCTACTCTTGTTGGACTGGCCTTGTCTGTCTGGTCTGGTCTGTATGGTCTAGTACAGAGGTCGGCAACCCTATGAAACGGGAGAGCCAACAGTTATAATACAAAATTTCCCAATTTTTAAAGAGCCACTAAAAGTTTATTATTTTATATTTCCATTTGCTTACTTATAGAATAGTAATATCAATGTGAGCTTTGCATTCCATTTTGAAAGTTTGGTTCAATCTGGCTCATAACTTGAGTTTCAAGCACGACTCTAGATTTTTATTTGTTAATTGACTTCTTACTTTACTTTTTATTATTTTCGTGCAAGAAAACGCTTGCTCGCACAAATATGTCCACCCGGAGATAGTCAGCACACCAAATGCTAACTTTTTCATCTGACTATAGCATTCTAGAAGACTATTCTATATGCTGAATAGAAGTGCCTCGATTCGAGGCATTTCTACTAGAGCTATCCACTTGTGCTGCGCGAATTTCATGCATTTTCTCTAACTTGCTCTTGAGTTTTGTGAGCTTGCCACTCCAGAAGTCTTTTCTTTCCTGATCCAAAAATTTCATTTGAAGAGATCCAGCATCAATTCCAAATGGTTAGGTATCTCATTTGTATTTGTGTTGAGAGAATATACTATGGACGCAAGAGTAGGTTTGTTTCTTTTGAATTGCTTGAATCTCTGTATTTCATTTTTTATAGATACGCTGAAGTAACTTGTTTAAATAGATGCATTGTTTTTTTCGCGATATTGCTTCAGAAGGTATGGTCAAGTACAAAGCAAAATGTTTCAATACGTCACCTTTGAAAAATCATCCTACTTTATTGTGCAGAAGTAGATCAGAATACTGGCTCCCTATATCTTTAAGGAATTGTTTAAATTGGCGATGGTAGAGTGCTTTTGTCATGATGTGGCAAATAATCTTAATTACCAAGTTCATGACCTCAACTATCTCGCACAGAAATATTTTGGCACAAAACGCCTCTTGATGAATTATGCAGTAAAACGTTAGAATGTCGTGGTTTCATTTTTCTGAAGAATCAGTGTTAATCCTCTATTTATTACTTGCATACTACTTACTGGCTTCATCAGCCAATATGGAAACGATTTTATTTAAAATGATTCCATAGTCTTTCAGGTATTTGTGCACAACATCTTATATCTTCCCCACGAGTTTGCCCTGAAAGCGGTTGCAATCCTAGCAGTTCTTCTTTTGAATCTTGCGGCGACTTATACCTGACGAAAAGGGCCGGAAACTTGTGCCGTTTCTTTTATGCCGCAAGACTCATCTATAGCAAGTAATAAGACAGATGCCAGTTGAATATCTTCCACTAGCATATGTGTAACATTTGAAGACATCTGAGCTGTTCTATCTTGTACTATTTTAGCAGATAATGGAAAATGTTTGAATTTTCCTTGATTTCTGCTTTGTTTTTGAAATCATGAAACAGTTCTTCAGATATACGTATGAAACTATCTTTTTCTACAGATACTAAGCTTCCCCGATTTACATTATTTGGATTTATTTGTTTGCGCCCAGTTACTTAGCATAGAACTTTTAAACTTTTGTTTTTGAAACTCTTCAACAGCTATTTTTTCGTGCTTTACTCGCTGAATATTTACCAGCGAAATGGATATGTTTTGTAGTGAAGTGTCTCTCCAAATTTTACTTCTTTTTGTGTACGAGTTTCTCGTGGTAAAGGAGACAAGTCGAAAGCTTATCTAAGTTGCATATGAACGCGAACGACATCCAACCCCCATTGTCTTCTTCGAAAGAGAATGAGCAATGAAATGAAATCTGAATTTGATTTCATGCAGTAAGATTTGTAACAGACAATGTGAAGAAAAGTAGCAGGTTCAATAAACGAAATTAATTTCATATAATCGATTACAGGGTTTTAAGGGTTTCTGTAATAAAATAATTAATTCTTGCTTCTGGAAGTGGAGAGCCGTAGTTTTACATCGAAAGAGCCGCATGTGGCTCGCGAGCCGCAAGTTGCCGACCCCTGGTCTAGTATGTCACGTCTCTCTAAGCTTTTTCTCTCTAGTCTTCTCTGCCTAGTCTTGTCTGCTTAGTCTTATCTGTCTAGTCTTGTCAGTCTAATCTTGTCTGTCTAGACTTGTCTGTATAGTCTTGTTTGTCTAGTCTTGTGTGTCTATTTTGTCTGTCTATTATTTTCTGTCTAATTTTGTGTGACTGAATTACTCGTCTTGTGTGTCTAGTTCTGTTTATGTAGTCTTGTTTTTTCTGGTTTTGTTAGCTTAGTCTTCCATATCTAATCATGTCTGTCTACTCTTATCTAGTCTATTCGTGTATTTTTTGCCTTATCTATCAAGCGTGATGTATCAGGTCTAGACAGGCAACTATTTTAGTCGAGTTTAGTTTACTTGGTTTAGTCAATCTATTTTGCTAATTTCCTTGTACTTTTATACTTCAATAATTTCGCATTTGCTTGCTTTCATATTTTAAATTTTCTTTTACCGAATGTTATTGATTGCATTTTGCCTTTCTATCTATTTCTTCCAGTTTTGTTAAATAATGCCTTGTACCTTCTACTAATAACCTACGAAGACAACATATATGAAATTGAAGTTAACTAATGCAATAATTTCTCAATTACTCATATATGTATTTGTTGTAGTCTTATCCGGTCTATTCAGTTTATTCTATCTAGTCTGCTTTATCTAGTTTTATATACAAAGTTTTGTTTATCTAGTTTTGTCTGTCCATTCATTCGTATTTTTCCTAGTCTTTCTGATCTTGTTTGTCTACTGTATCATGGTTAATATTTTCTGTCTAGTCTTGTAGGTGAAGTCTGATTTAGTTAACCCTGTATGTTTAGTCTTATATGACTATATAGTCTGGTTCGCCTTATCTTGTCTGCCTAGTCTTCTCTGTCTAGTCTCACCGAATTAGAATGCGATCAAAATTGGATAGTCTTGACCTCTATATTAATTTTATTATATAAATTTAAATGTATTAAAATTTATGGAGTGCGTTGTAAAGTTTTTATATAAAATATCAAGAGATTATGTAAATTATTTTGAATGAAATTGCGATTTTATGTATAATAACAGAAAACTCGCACTTCTGTTAAACATACATTATTCACACAAACTTAATACATTATTACAAATGGAGATGCGCAACCAAATGCTGTAATTTACATAATGTGCAGTGGTATAAAGAAGCAATTGGGAGAAAATCGTTGCGCAAACTATAGATCTATAAAAAAAACGTTTTTTAATAATTTGATATAGGAACGGTGTGAACAGATTTACTCCAAACGTTTGTTTGTGTGAAAATAATTTGTCGTGTAATAAAATCGGTTCGGTGTTTACTTTGGCCGACGGCGAAATTGCGTCTGCACGCAAAACGAAAAAATCCTCACTAAAAATAAGTAAAACTTTTCTACGAGGAAATCTGGGACGTGTTTACGCCCGTTAATTATTACTCAAACTCAAATTTCACCTACCATTATTATCACATTTTTTCTGCGTTCGTAATTTATGTGCTTCGTTTAAATATAGAAGAACTTTTCACTGTAATCGCCCCCCGAAAATATAACACTCCATGTGTTCGTCTCGAGGTTTCTATAAATAAGATCGGCCTGCGTTTCCATCGAGAACATAATCCTACGGGCAGACCGAACTAATTTCAGACACTATTCTTTGTGTCAAAGCTAGTTTTCGTTTAAAAAATATTTTCCCTCTGGCACCTTCTAAATTTAATACCATTAATATGTTAGGATGATTGAGTACAAGAGTAATACAAACCCACTACACACATCAAAAATTCAGATTAATTACCAAAACTTAAATAAGACTGGACAGACAAGACTAGGCGGGAAAGACTAGACAGAAGTGACTAGACTAGACAGACAAGACTAGAAAGACTAGACTGGACAGGCAATGCTAAACAGATAAGACTGGACAGACATGGCTAGACAGACAAGACACACAAGACCAAACAGTGCTACATTAATAGCCTATAAACAAGTATTAAGTACCCGATAATTTATGTATTGCATTCAAGATTTTTTTTCGATTTCGTCGTCGATGAGCGGAATTAGATGAGAGCTATTTCGCCGAGGGGGCGACAAAGTCGTTAGGAGCGTGGAAAAAAAAACGAAGAAAAAAACTTTTTCACCCCCCTCGAAGCGTCTTGGTCAAATTTAAAACTTTCATTTCCTGCCGTCTGTAAAGCATCTTTATTGCCGAACTCTCGCACTTTACGAACCAAATTTCGCCCCCAACCACTCGCTCGCCTCAAACTCACATTCAACTATTTCCTACAAGCATTTCAAACGACGAGCATTCCTATTCAAAAATCCCAACAACATATTTATCACTACGAACTAAATACTAGAAACTAGCGCATCAGTTGAAACAAGGAAATAGAATGAAAGGGCCAAATTTATTAGACCCGCTTCAGGTCTTGTTGAAATTGGTTGTATTTTTGGAGAATAATAAATCTGTTGCATCAGTTAATTTCAATTCCTTGATGATCTTGTTTTCGATGGAATTTCTTGCAATTTTATTTGGGCAATTATTTTGTTTCTGTTCGGCCGTGGCTTGTTAGTGGCGAATTGAGGCGAATAAATGATTGGGGCGAAATTAATAAACGACAAGAAGACGGAGTTGCATCTCGCGGTCCCTCTCCATCACATCGTTCAAACCTGCGTTTATTGCTACTTGCAAATATATTAATTGGTTTACTAAGGAATGAAGTTAAAATGAAATAAATTTCTGTCTGTCAAGTTGGTAATAAACAACTTCTAAAAAAATTAAATTTTGTTTTTGTTATATCTCAAAGATAATAAAGAAAATAACTTAAAATAAACGAAATTTAAAGAAATGTTTTAAACAATGCCTGCAGAAAATTAAATTTACTATAAGAAATCTTGTTACCTAGTGGCTTTCTTTCCGTCAAGTTGGTAGTAATTAACCTTGAAACGAAGATAAAACCTTCTTGATGACTAGATAGATTACTAATCAGACAATACAAGTCACGCAAGACATTACACAGTTTAAGTTTCAAATCGATTTCTGAAACAAAGTAGGTTTTTTTTCTTGTTGTAACTACGGCCTATTTTTACCGGCACTGCATAAAATTTCATGCGGCAGTTTACTAAAATAACAGTTATATAATTCGGAGAGCAATCAGCGAAGACTGACATTGGAGATTAAGGCCCGTCAAATCCGGTTGCTCCACACCCTCGTCAACAAAGACTTATTTATGCCCTTTTTAATCACCACTCCAAACACACACACTCCTATATATATATATATATATATATATATATATATATATATATATATATATATATATATAAATATTTGTATATGTAAAGTATGGAGTTGACCAACACCGTGATTTCATTACTACATAGGTCTGGTTGCTTGTTCTTGCTTGTTTTATGGCGCTATTAGAGTCTCGTCCTTCCTTTCCATTTTAAATAGATGTCGCGGGTATTCTGCGTACACAGTCCATACATATTTACTGGAAACTATTCCAATTATGCAACTTCATATCTATTCCGGAATATTTATACGCGGATGCCTCGTATGTTTCCTCCCAGAACGTTCTCACAATTATTTCCGATTTTTTTACAATTACTGAATTGCCGAATATTTCAGAAATTAAACTAGCTGGTCACAGCCTATACTTCTTTTCACAATCAAGTCGTATTATAGTAGTTTCGTGTTTGCTACAGCTTTATAATTAAGGAAATAGCATTACTTGTCATGCCTCGCCTAGTTTCCTTCACTAAGCCTAGTCTTGTCTGCCAAGTGTTGATTTTCTAAACTAGGCTATCTTACCTTGTCTGACTAATAATATTATACCTTGTCTTATTATGTCCTTCTTATCTAATATATCAGGCCTGGTCTATGTTGCCTTGACGTGTAGCTATGTTCTATTCCTGTTTACTTAGTGTTGAAAATCAAGTTTGCTAAATTTCTCTTACCTTCTTCGAAGTTTTGTTTTAATTTCTGGCTTGTTTTCCCTTTAATCTCCTCCACCAGATTTTGTTTATTACATGTTGCATTTCCTTCTGATCCTTGCATACTTTCTGTTAATAGAGTAAGGCAAGATCTATGAAATTAGAGTTAATCAATGTTATAATCTGCAACATTACTCAATTAGCTTGTTGATAGAATTTTGTCCGGTCTCTTTAACTAAGTATATGAAGT
The DNA here is from genome assembly GCA_944588485.1 of Phosphuga atrata. NCBI lineage: Eukaryota > Metazoa > Arthropoda > Insecta > Coleoptera > Silphidae > Phosphuga > Phosphuga atrata. Next base: position 17,360 of record CALYMW010000224.1, on the reverse strand, counting down.
CCAGTTTTATTCACCAGGTTTTGTTTTTCTAGTTTTGTCTATCCATACTTATTTGTTGAACCTAGTGTATCTGTTCTTTTTGTCTACTATTGTATTCTCATGGTTATTTTAAGATTGGTTTACCTAATCTTATCCTTCTAGTATTGTCTGCCGAATATTGTTTGTCTAATCTTTTCTATCTAGTCTTGTCTATCCAGTCTTGTCTGTCTAGTATGGTCTACGACAGGTGGTGCAATAAAAGAATAATTATAGAGGCAGATTTGGTAAGAAGTTAATGGTGACTACTTCATTGAAAGTATGTTACAATCAGAAGAAAGTTGAAACAACATAAAAACAATTATTGACGACATAATAGACTAAAACCGATGATAAAAGAATAGAATAGGTAGCCCAACCACAAAACTAATAGTAAATAGATAAACGATATTCCCAAAAGTTGCAACTTACGTTTTACAGTTCAAAGATATGGTGAGCCCATGTGATCTTGAACTGGCTTAAATTTGGCAGTAATAGAAGTACAATAGCGGTGTCTTTGGAATGTTACAAACACAAAAGTATTGTCCGTCTAGCTTTCTCTCTAGTATTATCTGAATAGTCTTCTCTGTCTAGTATTGTCTGTCTAGTATAGACTAGTCTAGTCTGTCAAGTTCGCCCAGAACATAATTCCAAATCTCAAACATGATTGAAAATTGGCGAAGTACACCATGCTCAAGATATCCGCGTCTAAATATCTACTCAATAATCTTAGTGCATAAACTGTTTTACTTAGTTTCATTGAGAGTTTATCACTTATAATCTAATATGAGTAGACCAATCTAAGTTTTTGTATAGGTGTATTCCCAACACCCTCGCAGAGTTTTGGATTTTGATTGCCTCGTGTTCAATTTGAAATTCTGCTGGGAAGCTGATTGTACATCTTTTGATTGCAATATAATTGCATTCGTCTTATCTTTGTTCACAATTACATGGTTTTCAGCAAACCACTCTAACACGAGACTTAAAACAAGATTCACGTTATGAGAAATGTCCTCCTTACTTTAGTTTGATATGAAGATGGTAGTATCATCTGCATAATTTATAATGGTATGACGAGGGGCCGCACGAATCTGGTACAAATCATTAATAAAGATAAAGAATAAAAGTGGACCAAAGGTACTTCCTTGTGGGATACCCACGTTTAATACCCTAGGAGGTGATTTATATATTCCAGATGGGGAAATTAAATTAGTAATAAATATTCTATTAGACAGAAATGATTTAAACCAGTCCAATGCGACTCCTCGTATTCCATAAAGCAATAATTTTTCAAACAGTAAGTCATGGTCCACTAGGTCGTAAGCTTTGCAGAGATCCAAAAACTTACCAACAGGTATGTTTTTAGCTTCTAGATCCTCACTTACCGTCCGAATAAACTGGAAGCTTGCAGTGTCCGTATCCCTTCCTTCAAGGAATCCATGCTGATTTTGGTTTATTATATGACATTTAGTTTACAAGGATTACAAGGAATACAAGCGAATACAAGGACCCTCGAAGATACAAGCTTTTCGCATATCTTAGAGAAGGCTGATAAGAGGCAGATGGGTCTGCAGTTTCCAATGTCAGATTTATCCCCAGATTTGTAAATCGGCTTGGTGTATAGGATTTGGTAAATTGTCTTGTCTATCTAGCAACGATATTGTCTCAATTGTCTTCTCTGTCTAGCATTGTCTGCCCAGTCTTGTCTGTCTAGTCCTGTCTGTCTAGTCTTGACTGTCTAGTCTTGACTGTCTACTCTTGTCAGTCTAGTCCTGTCTGCCTAGTCTAGTGTGTCTGGTTTTGACCCTTTAGTCTTATCTGACTGGTCTTGTCTGTCTGGTCTTGTCTCCTAGTCTGGTCTGTCTGGTCTTGTCTTCTTGTCCGTCTCTCTGGTCTTGTATGACTAGTCTTGTCTGTCTAGACTAGACAGTGTGTCTAGTCTGTCTAGTCTTATCTGTCTAATTTTGTCTAGTCTCGTCTGTCTAGTCTTATAATAATAATAATAATAATAAAATTTATTTGCTGCAGTATTGTTAGTAGTACACACAAATGATGAAACAGGACAAAACAGTACAGTGTACAGATTAGTGAGTGATTACAAAAATGCAAACATACATATGCCGCAAAGAGGGAGTGAAGTCAGCTGTACAGCTGTTTTTCATTCATACCCTTTAGTCTGCTGTCTATTAACTAAGTAAATCTTCAATTCTTTTTTAAAATTAATAATGGACATGGTCTTAAACCTAGGTGGTAAGTGATTATATGCTGTGCATTTATACGTGAATGAATTCTTAATTTTTCCCTGTAATGCTTGGGAATTTCTATTTGATCTGTATGTCTCGTCTGCAAATTATGTATACAATGGCGAAATCTGATTTTATTATGCAGGTAGGCCGGTGAATGATAGTGTAAGATTTTATGCACATCTGAAAGTATTGCAAACTGTATTCTACTACTTATATTTAACCATTCAGACTTAGCTACATACGGGGATACATGTTCCCTTCTACCGAGGTTGTAACAATATCTAATACAACAGTTTTGTATCTTTTGTAACTTATACACATCTCCTTTATTTATACAAGATCCATATGCTGAGATGCAGTAGTTGATTAATGATAAGACTAGTGCTTCACATAACTTAAGTTTCAAGGCTGTTGGTAGAAGATTTTTATGCGGGTAGATACATCTTAGACTAAAGTAACATTTTTGACATATAAGTAATACATGTTTGGAAAAAGACAGCTCGGTATCCATTGTTACACCTAAGTTCTTAACTGATTGTTTTACTTCTAATTTATTACCACCAATGTTAATGTTTTTTACAGTTACCACTATTTCTTCACAGGTTTTCTTGGGTCCACATAATAGTACCGCTGACTTAGCTGCATTTAGTCGTAGTCGCTGATTTTGGCACCATAGTGAAAGAGAACTTAGATTAGCGTTTAACAACTGCACTTGGGTTTCAACATTATTTTTATCCACTGGCACAAATAGTTGTGTGTCGCCAGCATAGCAGTGCGTGGCGACATTCGTGAGGCACGTTCATATGTCACTGATATAAATTAGAAACAAGATGGATCCTAGTATAGAGCCCTGTGGCACCACATTTAAAAATTCACGAAAGTTAGAGACACAAGTACCTTGATCACTGTTTATTTGCACTCTTTGCTGTCGTCCGGTTATGTAGCTGTTGATCCAGTTGGTGGCATTGGTGGAAAAGCCGAAGTAACCCAACTTCGAGGCCAGTATGCGATGGCTAATGGTATCAAACGCCCTGGATAGGTCGAGCAGAACTAAAATGGTTCCCTGGCCGTTGTCACGGTGTCTCAGGATGTCGTCTGTTACATTCCATATTGCTGTCGAGGTACTGTGGTTTGTTCTAAACCCTGATTGAAATTCGGGTAATATGTTTTCTTTGTTCAAATACTCCACAATTTGTTTACAAATAACTTTCTCTAAGATTTTTGATAGTGCTGGTAGCAAACATATTGGTCTGAGGTCCTTGACGTCGTTAGGGCTAGGGACTTTTGGCAGAGGAATTACGCTGCCTTTTTTCCATAGCTCCGGGAATGTGCACTTATCTGTCTAATCTTGTCTAGTATCGTCTGTCTAGTCTTGTCTGTCTAGTCTTGTCTGTCTAGTCTTGTCTGTCTAGTCTTGTCTGTCTAGTCTTGTCTGTCTAGTCTTGTCTGTCTAGTCTTGTCTGTCTAGTCTTGTCTGTCTAGTCTTGTCTGTCTAGTCTTGTCTGTCTAGTCTTGTCTGTCTACTCTTGTCTGTCTAGTCTTGTCTGTCTAGTCTTGTCTGTCTAGTCTTGTCTGTCTAGTCTTGTCTGTCTAGTCTTGTCTGTCTAGTCTTGTCTGTCTAGTCTTGTCTGCCTAGTGTTGTCTGCCTAGTCTTGTCTGTCTAGTCTTGTCTGTCTAGTCTTGTCTGTCTAGTCTTGTCTGTCTAGTCTTGTCTGTCTAGTCTTGTCTAACTAGTCTTGTCTGTCTAGTCTTGTCTGTCTAGTCTTGTCTGTCTAGTCTTGTCTGTCTAGTCTTGTCTGTCTAGTCTTGTCTGTCTAGTCTTGTCTGTCTAGTCTTGTCTGTCTAGTCTTGTCTGTCTAGTCTTGTCTGTCTAGTCTTGTCTGTCTAGTCTTGTCTGTCTAGTTCAAATTCATTTATTCCCAATAACAAAAGCAACAAAAAGTATGCATATAAAGTATGGGCACTGTCACAAATAAAATAAAATAGATTAATAATAATCTTCAATATTATAATAAGCCTTTTCTACCAAGTATTGTCTTAATTCCTTTTTGAATGTTTTGAGACTCCCTTCGGTCTTGAGATGATCTGGCAGTTTGTTATAAATCCGTATCCCTGACTGATACGGTCCCCTGCATATCGTGAGGTTGACTTTAGGAACATATAAATCGTGGTTGTATCTTGTGTAATGGTCCTGGTTATCCCGATTACGTTTTAGTTTAAATTTTTCTTTGTGGATGAAAGTTGCTATTTCCAGAATATACAGACAACTTAATGTTAATAGTCTCAGTTGTTTAAAATGAGGTTTACAGCTGTCTCTTGGACTGCACCTCATAATTGCCCTTATTACACGTTTTTGGGCCCTGAATTGTGTCTCCGCCTCTGGTGATGATCCCCAGACTATTATGCCATAGCGTAAAAGAGACTCTACTTCCGAAAAGTAAATGTTTATTATGGCCTGTCTGCCCACTAAGTTGTTGATATTTCGAATAAGGTACGCTTTAGTGTTGATTTCTTTCGCTATCGAATCGATATAAGTTTTCCACTGTAGTGTGTTTTCTAGGTAAACCCCTAGAAATTTGATGCTTTTGGACCTTTTTATTTCCAGTTGGGTATTAAGTTTTATTTTTATATCGTCTACGACTTTTCTTTTTGTGTGAAAGATCATAAAATTCGTTTTATCTATATTTAAAAATAAATTATTTCCAGAGAACCATTTCTCTAGTGATTCAATTAGCTTATTGGCCTGAAATTCAGTTTCTTTTGCCGAGTTGTGGGAAACAATGAAACTAGAATCATCTGCATATAGCGTGCAGTCTTGTCTTGTCTAGTCTTGTCTGTCTAGTCTTGTCTGTCTAGTCTTGTCTGTCTAGTCTTGTCTGTCTAGTCTTGTCTGTCTAGTCTTGTCTGTCTAGTCTTGTCTGTCTAGTCTTGTCTGTCTAGTCTTGTCTGTCTAGTCTTGTCTGTCTAGTCTTGTCTGTCTAGTCTTGTCTGTCTAGTCTTGTCTGTCTAGTCTTGTTTGTCTAGTCTTGTCTGTCTAGTCTTGTCTGTCTAGTCTTGTCTGTCTAGTCTTGTCTGTCTAGTCTTGTCTGTCTAGTCTTGTCTGTCTAGTCTTGTCTGTCTAGTCTTGTCTGTCTAGTCTTGTCTGTCTAGTCTTGTCTGTCTAGTCTTGTCTGTCTAGTCTTGTCTGTCTAGTCTTGTCTGTCTAGTCTTGTCTGTCTAGTCTTGTCTGTCTAGTCTTGTCTGTCTAGTCTTGTCTGTCTAGTCTTGTCTGTCTAGTCTTGTCTGTCTAGTCTTGTCTGTCTAGTCTTGTCTGTCTAGTCTTGTCTGTCTAGTCTTGTCTGTCTAGTCTTGTCTGTCTAGTCTTGTCTGTCTAGTCTTGTCTGTCTAGTCTTGTCTGTCTAGTCTTGTCTGTCTAGTCTTGTCTGTCTAGTCTTGTCTGTCTAGTCTTGTCTGTCTAGTCTTGTCTGTCTAGTCTTGTCTGTCTAGTCTTGTCTGTCTAGTCTTGTCTGTCTAGTCTTGTCTGTCTAGTCTTGTCTGTCTAGTCTTGTCTGTCTAGTCTTGTCTGTCTAGTCTTGTCTGTCTAGTCTTGTCTGTCTAGTCTTGTCTGTCTAGTCTTGTCTGTCTAGTCTTGTCTGTCTAGTCTTGTCTGTCTAGTCTTGTCTGTCTAGTCTTGTCTGTCTAGTCTTGTCTGTCTAGTCTTGTCTGTCTAGTCTTGTCTGTCTAGTCTTGTCTGTCTAGTCTTGTCTGTCTAGTCTTGTCTGTCTAGTCTTGTCTGTCTAGTCTTGTCTGTCTAGTCTTGTCTGTCTAGTCTTGTCTGTCTAGTCTTGTCTGTCTAGTCTTGTCTGTCTAGTCTTGTCTGTCTAGTCTTGTCTGTCTAGTCTTGTCTGTCTAGTCTTGTCTGTCTAGTCTTGTCTGTCTAGTCTTGTCTGTCTAGTCTTGTCTGTCTAGTCTTGTCTGTCTAGTCTTGTCTGTCTAGTCTTGTCTGTCTAGTCTTGTCTGTCTAGTCTTGTCTGTCTAGTCTTGTCTGTCTAGTCTTGTCTGTCTAGTCTTGTCTGTCTAGTCTTGTCTGTCTAGTCTTGTCTGTCTAGTCTTGTCTGTCTAGTCTTGTCTGTCTAGTCTTGTCTGTCTAGTCTTGTCTGTCTAGTCTTGTCTGTCTAGTCTTGTCTGTCTAGTCTTGTCTGTCTAGTCTTGTCTGTCTAGTCTTGTCTGTCTAGTCTTGTCTGTCTACAACAACTAGGGCGGTTTTCATTAACCGTCCGGGCTGCCCACCCTGAATGAATGCAGAATATGCGATACCGGGTTGGCGCATACTAAAAGCCAAGGTGGAATAGGGGGTTTAGTGAGAGCTTCCCCCGAACCACTTTTAATAAAAGTCTTGTCTGTCTAGTCTTGTCTGTCTAGTCTTGTCTATCTAGTCTTGTCTGTCTAGCCTTGTCTGTCTAGTCTTGTCTGTCTAGTCATGTCTGTCTAGTCTTGTCTGTCTAGACTTGTCTGTCTAGTCTTGTCTGTCTAGTCTTGTCTGTCTAGTCTTGTCTGTCTAGTCTTGTCTGTCTAGTCTGTCTAGTCTTGTCTGTCTAGTCTTGTCTGTCTAGTCTTGTCTGTCTAGTCTGTCTAGTCTTGTCTGTCTAGTCTTGTCTGTCTAGTCTTGTCTGCCTAGTCTTGTCTGTCTAGTCTTGTCTGTCTAGTCTTGTCTGTCTAGTCTTGTCTGTCTAGTCTTGTCTGTCTAGTCTTGTCTGTCTAGTCTTGTCTGTCTAGTCTTGTCTGTCTAGTCTTGTCTGTTTAGTCTTGTCTGTCTAGTCTTGTCTGTCTAGTCTTGTCTGTCTAGTCTTGTCTGTCTAGTCTTGTCTGTCTAGTCTTGTCTGTCTAGTCTTGTCTGTCCAGTCTTGTCTGTCTAGTCTTGTCTGTCTAGTCTTGTCTGTCTAGTCTTGTCTGTCTAGTCTTGTCTGTCTAGTCTTGTCTGTCTAGTCTTGTCTGTCTAGTCTTGTCTGTCTAGTCTTGTCTGTCTAGTCTTGTCTGTCTAGTCTTGTCTGTCTAGTCTTGTCTGTCTAGTCTTGTCTGTCTAGTCTTGTCTGTCTAGTCTTGTCTGTCTAGTCTTGTCTGTCTAGTCTTGTCTGTCTAGTCTTGTCTGTCTAGTCTTGTCTGTCTAGTCTTGTCTGTCTAGTCTTGTCTGTCTAGTCTTGTCTGTCTAGTCTTGTCTGTCTAGTCTTGTCTGTCTAGTCTTGTCTGTCTAGTCTTGTCTGTCTAGTCTTGTCTGTCTAGTCTTGTCTGTCTAGTCTTGTCTGTCTAGTCTTGTCTGTCTAGTCTTGTCTGTCTAGTCTTGTCTGTCTAGTCTTGTCTGTCTAGTCTTGTCTGTCTAGTCTTGTCTGTCTAGTCTTGTCTGTCTAGTCTTGTCTGTCTAGTCTTGTCTGTCTAGTCTTGTCTGTCTAGTCTTGTCTGTCTAGTCTTGTCTGTCTAGTCTTGTCTGTCTAGTCTTGTCTGTCTAGTCTTGTCTGTCTAGTCTTGTCTGTCTAGTCTTGTCTATCTAGTCTTGTCTGTCTAGTCTTGTCTGTCTAGTCTTGTCTGTCTAGTCTTGTCTGTCTAGTCTTGTCTGTCTAGTCTTGTCTGTCTAGTCTTGTCTGTCTAGTCTTGTCTGTCTTTTTTTTTTTTTTTTTTGCACGTGCTGGAGGTGAAAATCTGCAAACAGACACCACCCGACCCGTGTCGAGTGGTAGTGTGGGGCTGCCCCCCAAAAGGGACGACCCACTAAAAAACCCCCACCATTCAGACCCCCCAGTCAAAACCAGAGAGAACGTGATGGAATCCAAAACATAACTTCACCACGTTCCTCCCCCTTTCATATCCCAAAGCATTCATCCATTCATTCGTTGTGCCGGGCGCGTCGTTAATCGCCGTGCCCCCCCTCACATCAGAGTTTACAATAAATTTGTGCGCCCCCTTCGCACTAAGGGGGGCCCGGCGATGGCACGCTCGGCTCGCGCGTAGCAACCCCTCGACCCGCCTTACGCTCGTCCCTTTCATCCTTCTCCTTTCTCCTCATTATATAACCTATCATTCCAGTCAGCACGCCCCATTCATACTCACTGCGGAGCATGATTCTCACCATACTCTCCTTGTTCACATTCTCTCCCACCTTGCATTCTGCGGCGCTCCTCATTCTCTCCCATCTCGTACACTCGAAGATGGTATGCTCCGCAGTGTCCTCAGTCGCTCCACAGTACCTACAGTGCGCCTCAACCAGTTTCCCGATGCGCACCAGGTAAGACCCAAAGCATCCATGCCCCGTAAGCGCCTGGGTGAGGTGATAATTCACCTCCCCGTGCCCACGGTTGACCCATTCATCGATAGACGGAATCAGTTGCCTGGTCCAGGCTCCCTTTTCCGACCCCTGCCATAGCTCTTGCCATACACGCATTGTTTTTTCCCTTTCATTTCTAGGGTCATTACCTCCCCAGACTCTCACCCTTTCATGCGCTAGAAGGTCTAACGGGATAACTCCAGCAACGACCGCCACGGCGTCGCCAGAAACAGTCCTGTATGCGCTGCACACACGCAGCAGCATACACCTTTGCACTCTCATCAGTCTCGCTCTATAACATTTAATCCTGAACGCATTACTCCATGCCGGCACCCCATACAGGAGAATGGAGTGCACGACCGCATTCATAACCCTCCTCTTGGAGGCCAACGGCCCACCTATGTTGGGCATCAGCCGTCCAAGGGCTCTCACACATGCTGTAGCCTTGCTCACCACCCGGGTGACCTGATCGGACACCCTGAGATTTCGCTGGAGCTCTACCCCAAGGTATCTTACAGATTCCCGAGCCGGTACGTCAACTGTCCCCATTCGCACGGTCAATTCACGCAGCTTTCTTCTCCCAATTAGCAGGACCGCCTCGGTTTTGTGGGGAGCCAGAGCAAGCCCCTTTTCCCCCATCCACCGATCAATCCTACCAATTGCCTCATTCATTATCGCTTTCAGACTCTCTTCCGTTCTTGCGACAGCGACCACCGCTAAGTCATCAGCGTACCCTACGAGTGTAACCCCGTCTGGCAGCCTCAATCTCAAAACCTCATCATAAAATATGTTCCACAGTATCGGCCCAAGAACCGAACCCTGTGGAACACCCGCACTCATTTTGAAGATTTTACCTTCCACAGTCACTATCTCCCTATCATTCAAGTAGCTCCCCACCATCTTTCGAAGGTAGGGAGCTACCCCCTTTAGTTCCAAAGCCTCCATGATTCCGCCCCATGGGACCGAATTGAAGGCATTTTTCACGTCCAGGGTTACAAGCACGCAGTAGCTACGGGTACGCCATGGACCCGTATTTGCTAACCTTGCTCTCTCTATCACACGCATCATTGCGTTCACCGTAGTGCGGCCGCCTCTGAACCCATACTGTTCCTCTGAAAGACCCCCTACCCTCTCGAGATCCTCATTTATCCTAGCTCCGATCATACTCTCAAACATCTTCGCTATACCATTCAGTAGGCAGATTGGCCTGTAATTGGCTTCCTCTCCTTCCTTTCGCTCTTTTTCAATCATCACCAGTCTCGCTCTCTTCCACTCTTTGGGGAAACTGCCATTCATCAGCAATTCATTCATCATGCTCAAGCACATGTCCTCACACACATGCCCAAACACCTTGCACGCTTCCGGTGGAACACCATCAGGACCCGGCGCTTTTCCCTCCTTCATCCGGCCAACTGCACTCTGCAGCTCGGTTGGAGTGAAAAGGGGCGCCGATCTCCATCCCACGGGTTCCAGCCAGTTCATTCGCTCATGTACTGGGAACAGCTTCTTGACTTCCGTCATTAGGCTATCCCCCCGGAGAGTATTAACCCTGTGCGCAATTTTTCTGGTGACGATCTTATAGCCGTCACCCCAGATGTTATTATTCACCTCTTCGCAGAGCACTCTCCAAGCTTCTTGCTTGGAGTTCGCGATGGCTCTGCGAAGTTCCCTGCGCGCCAAGTTATACCTCCTTCTGCACTCCTCATGCACTTCCTCATTTGCTCGCCTATTGCTCTTCACCATGCATCTCCTTTCACGCAAACAGGTTTTACGCTTTTCAGCTACCTGCTCATTCCACCAGTAAACTGGCTTCCTGCCTCTTACGCCCCTCCGTTTTCTCCGAAACACCACATCACAGGCCCCGTGAAGAACTGCTTCGCAGGAGCTCCGCCATCCATTTTCGGGGCCTGTCCTTTCAGACAGCTCTTTCATGACGTCTCCCAATCTTTCTAGTAGACTCTTGTCCACTCTCCATCCATTCGTTCTACAAGCAACCGGTCCCTCAGAAACATCCTTTCGTACGTCGAAGAGAATATCCTGGTGATCACTCAGATTCTCTCCCTCTCTGACACGCCACTCTTTCACTCTGCCTGCAATCCGTGAGGTGCTAAAAGTGATGTCTATGAAAGACATACTTTCACCCCGCACGAAGGTTGGCACATTCCCACTGTTGTGAACCACCAGGTCCTCCTCTGCCAGCCACTCTTCCATCATTCTCCCTCTCTCATCCTCTCTAGGGGATCCCCACCAAGCGGACTTAGCGTTGAAATCCCCCCCGACAACAATCTCTTTGGACCAGCTTTTCATACTGGCCCTTAGCTCATCCATAAAAGCTACAAACTGCTCTAACGTTATGTTAGGCGAGATGTAGCACCCATACAGGACCCAGTTTTCCCATTCAATCCACACATATCCATTTCCACATCCACACTTAACCATAGGATTTTCCGATTGGAAAATCCTCACAGCAACATTCTTACACTGGTCCACGTGCCAGCCTCCGTTACCAATAGTCCGAAGATTTGGTTCGGAGACAATGGCCACATCCACTCTCTCATCATGCACCGTCTTCCATACCAGCTCCATTGCAGCCGCACTCCTATTTGAGTTCGTCTGCAATACTAGCATAATCTGTTTCTTTGGGACGTCCCTTTCATACTTTCCCTGCACAGTTTCCTGTACGCAGGACAGTTCATGGAGGCCGCCCTGTGCCCACTCACTCCGCACACGAAGCACTTAGCCTCTTTGGCCGTGCACTCGTGTGCTTTGTGCCCACTTTCATCGCATCGCAAACACGCATTCTTTCTCTCAATTCCCTTGCATGCTGCCGCCAGGTGCCCGAAGCCAAGGCATCTGTAGCACCTGATCGGCTTATTGTCTTCGGTCACTCGGCACATGATCCATCCAACTTTTATTCTTCCTTTCTCCAGTATGGTTTGTGCCGCTCTTACTGGAAGAGTGACAACTGCCATACTGGCCCCTCCGCGCACTGTGCGGAGAGACTTTACCACACACTCCTTACATTCAGCTGCCTTCTGAATGGCTCCTTTCACCTCATCGGTGGTGGTAGCCTCATCCATGCCCCTAACAAGGACACTTCTGAGCCCCACCTCCGTCCTGACATCCCTTACAGCCTCAGTCACTAGGGCCATTCGCTCTGCCAGTCGCTTCTTTTCCCCATCATCATTCACTCTGACGATGAGGTCCCCAGCGTGGGTTTTCCTCATCGCCCTTACATTTATATCCTCCATGTCTACTTCCTTCTTAAGGACATTCACCATATGGGCGTAAGAAACACCCTCTGCCCTCCTCACCAGTAAGGTTTCTGCCTTTCTGGTGCCTCCGGCCCCTTCCACTCTGGGCTTTTGGCCCTCCGCATTCATCCAGCACAGGGTTAGCTCAACTCCTGTGCCATGCCACACGCATTCAGCCATCTTTCGTACCAGCCACATATTAAGGTTTCCAGCCACACCAATAGCGAACCTCTTTCTCTCTGTCTTCTCACAAAGACCTCTCATTCTTAATAAGGTCTCGAACGCCTTTTCTTCGGCGCCCTCGACCTTATTGTCATCCAGCCGGGCGATGAAGTGGTACTTCCTCTCGGAGTCCAACGACTCATCGCCTCCCATACACACAACATTCTCGCTCTTGATGTAGGCCACGGAGCCTACATTCAAGCCTTCAGCTACTCGCTTGGCCTGGGGGAGCTGGTCGAGCATCCCCCAGCCCAGCTGTCCACAGTTATCCCCTTTCTCTCCTGCAACTAGCAGGAGTACATCCTCGTCCCTGACCAGAGGAGAGCCCTTAGCCATCTTCACCACGGTGAAGGCGTCCTCGGACCACCTCTCCCTCGCCAGGGACATGTACTCCTGCACATTCATACCCGGCTTCAGCGCACTGGTGATACTACATTCAGCCTCCGTTTAGGTGCTGACTTCCTTGCATGCCACACTTACAGTTTGGATCTCCGTGTCATATAACACCTTTTCAACGGGCAGGAAACGGTGCGCTTCCAGCCAGGTGGTCACGGAGTTGCGCGAGAAGACGTTAGTTGTCTTTTTAACTCGCGCTGCTGCATCTTTAACTTCTTTCTTCGTGCTACTGCCTCCAGCGATAGCCCTTTCCAAGTCCTCCACTTGTCTGGTAAGTGCTCCAATCGCTTCCACGATTGTAAAAGCGATCGAGCACTCCGTCTTCTTGTACGCCTCCACGTCATCAGTCGACCGATCCGCCACTTTCCTTTTCTTCGGGGTTTCTCCAATAGACTGGCTTCTCGCCCGGCTATCCATCTCCCCTACACCCTTACTCAATTTTTGTTTTGTGAAAAAATCCATACTGAATGGAGTTTCCACAAAACTAAAAAACTGAATTCAAAAATCCTCCCCTCCTTGGGGGTGGTGAAAAATTTGCCGCAGATAGCGTGTTGCAGTAAATGCAAAAACGTCTGCGGCGTTGGATTATCTTTATCTCCGTATATATGAGATAAGGAGTGGGAACAAGAAGAGAGAATTTAAAGAATATAAAAAACTTACGCGACTTGCTGTGACTCTATTAAGCTAAAACTATTTAGCTTAAAGAAAAACTAAAAACACCGCTATTAATCAAAAATAAATTTCTACAAGACAATAGAAACAAACCAAATACACTATGCTTGATTGCAATTATATAACTGATAACTAAAACTTATATACCAACATATTAATAATCACAAACATGTGGAGCACTCGGCTGCACGTCTACTCGCTTCCGCGTCTCGTACGCGACTGTCTGTCTGTCGAGTCTTGTCTGTCTAGTCTTGTCTGTCTAGTCTTGTCTGTCTAGTCTTGTCTGTCTAGTCTTGTCTGTCTAGTCTTGTCTGTCTAGTCTTATCTGTCTAGTCTTGTCTGTCTAGTCTTGTCTGTCTAGTCTTGTCTGTCTAGTCTTGTCTGTCTAGTCTTGTCTGTCTAGTCTTGTCTGTCTTGTCTGTCTAGTCTTCTCTGTCTAGTCTTGTCTGTCTAGTCTTGTCTGTCTAGTCTTGTCTGTCTAGTCTTGTCTGTCTAGTCTTGTCTGTCTAGTCTTGTCTGTCTAGTCTTGTCTGTCTAGTCTTGTCTGTCGAGTCTTGTCTGTCTAGTCTTGTCTGTCTAGTCTTGTCTGTCTAGTCTTGTCTGTCTAGTCTTGTCTGTCTAGTCTTGTCTGTCTGTCTAGTCTTGTCTGTCTAGTCTTGTCTGTCTAGTCTTGTCTGTCTAGTCTTGTCTGTCTAGTCTTGTCTGTCTAGTCTTGTCTGTCTAGTCTTGTCTGTCTAGTCTTGTCTGTCTAGTCTTGTCTGTCTAGTCTTGTCTGTCTAGTCTTGTCTGTCTAGTCTTGTCTGTCTAGTCTTGTCTGTCTAGTCTTGTCTGTCTAGTCTTGTCTGTCTAGTCTTGTCTGTCTAGTCTTGTCTGTCTAGTCTTGTCTGTCTAGTCTTGTCTGTCTAGTCTTGTCTGTCTAGTCTTGTCTGTCTAGTCTTGTCTGTCTAGTCTTGTCTGTCTAGTCTTGTCTGTCTAGTCTTGTCTGTCTAGTCTTGTCTGTCTAGTCTTGTCTGTCTAGTCTTGTCTGTCTAGTCTTGTCTGTCTAGTCTTGTCTGTCTAGTCTTGTCTGTCTAGTCTTGTCTGTCTAGTCTTGTCTGTCTAGTCTTGTCTGTCTAGTCTTGTCTGTCTAGTCTTGTCTGTCTAGTCTTGTCTGTCTAGTCTTGTCTGTCTAGTCTTGTCTGTCTAGTCTTGTCTGTCTAGTCTTGTCTGTCTAGTCTTGTCTGTCTAGTCTTGTCTGTCTAGTCTTGTCTGTCTAGTCTTGTCTGTCTAGTCTTGTCTGTCTAGTCTTGTCTGTCTAGTCTTGTCTGTCTAGTCTTGTCTGTCTAGTCTTGTCTGTCTAGTCTTGTCTGTCTAGTCTTGTCTGTCTAGTCTTGTCTGTCTAGTCTTGTCTGTCTAGTCTTGTCTGTCTAGTCTTGTCTGTCTAGTCTTGTCTGTCTAGTCTTGTCTGTCTAGTCTTGTCTGTCTAGTCTTGTCTGTCTAGTCTTGTCTGTCTAGTCTTGTCTGTCTAGTCTTGTCTGTCTAGTCTTGTCTGTCTAGTCTTGTCTGTCTAGTCTTGTCTGTCTAGTCTTGTCTGTCTAGTCTTGTCTGTCTAGTCTTGTCTGTCTAGTCTTGTCTGTCTAGTCTTGTCTGTCTAGTCTTGTCTGTCTAGTCTTGTCTGTCTAGTCTTGTCTGTCTAGTCTTGTCTGTCTAGTCTTGTCTGTCTAGTCTTGTCTGTCTAGTCTTGTCTGTCTAGTCTTGTCTGTCTAGTCTTGTCTGTCTAGTCTTGTCTGTCTAGTCTTGTCTGTCTAGTCTTGTCTGTCTAGTCTTGTCTGTCTAGTCTTGTCTGTCTAGTCTTGTCTGTCTAGTCTTGTCTGTCTAGTCTTGTCTGTCTAGTCTTGTCTGTCTAGTCTTGTCTGTCTAGTCTTGTCTGTCTAGTCTTGTCTGTCTAGTCTTGTCTGTCTAGTCTTGTCTGTCTAGTCTTGTCTGTCTAGTCTTGTCTGTCTAGTCTTGTCTGTCTAGTCTTGTCTGTCTAGTCTTGTCTGTCTAGTCTTGTCTGTCTAGTCTGTCTAGTCTTGTCTGTCTAGTCTTGTCTGTCTAGTCTTGTCTGTCTAGTCTTGTCTGTCTAGTCTTGTCTGTCTAGTCTTGTCTGTCTAGTCTTGTCTGTCTAGTCTTGTCTGTCTAGTCTTGTCTGTCTAGTCTTGTCTGTCTAGTCTTGTCTGTCTAGTCTTGTCTGTCTAGTCTTGTCTGTCTAGTCTTGTCTGTCTAGTCTTGTCTGTCTAGTCTTGTCTGTCTAGTCTTGTCTGTCTAGTCTTGTCTGTCTAGTCTTGTCTGTCTAGTCTTGTCTGTCTAGTCTTGTCTGTCTAGTCTTGTCTGTCTAGTCTTGTCTGTCTAGTCTTGTCTGTCTAGTCTTGTCTGTCTAGTCTTGTCTGTCTAGTCTTGTCTGTCTAGTCTTGTCTGTCTAGTCTTGTCTGTCTAGTCTTGTCTGTCTAGTCTTGTCTGTCTAGTCTTGTCTGTCTAGTCTTGTCTGTCTAGTCTTGTCTGTCTAGTCTTGTCTGTCTAGTCTTGTCTGTCTAGTCTTGTCTTGTCTGTCTAGTCTTGTCTGTCTAGTCTTGTCTGTCTAGTCTTGTCTGTCTAGTCTTGTCTGTCTAGTCTTGTCTGTCTAGTCTTGTCTGTCTAGTCTTGTCTGTCTAGTCTTGTCTGTCTAGTCTTGTCTGTCTGTCTTGTCTGTCTAGTCTTGTCTGTCTAGTCTTGTCTGTCTAGTCTTGTCTGTCTAGTCTTGTCTGTCTAGTCTTGTCTGTCTAGTCTTGTCTGTCTAGTCTTGTCTGTCTAGTCTTGTCTGTCTAGTCTTGTCTGTCTAGTCTTGTCTGTCTAGTCTTGTCTGTCTAGTCTTGTCTGTCTAGTCTTGTCTGTCTAGTCTTGTCTGTCTAGTCTTGTCTGTCCAGTCTTGTCTGTCTAGTCTTGTCTGTCTAGTCTTGTCTGTCTAGTCTTGTCTGTCTAGTCTTGTCTGTCTAGTCTTGTCTGTCTAGTCTTGTCTGTCTAGTCTTGTCTGTCTAGTCTTGTCTGTCTAGTCTTGTCTGTCTAGTCTTGTCTGTCTAGTCTTGTCTGTCTAGTCTTGTCTGTCTAGTCTTGTCTGTCTAGTCTTGTCTGTCTAGTCTTGTCTGTCTAGTCTTGTCTGTCTAGTCTTGTCTGTCTAGTCTTGTCTGTCTAGTCTTGTCTGTCTAGTCTTGTCTGTCTAGTCTTGTCTGTCTAGTCTTGTCTGTCTAGTCTTGTCTGTCTAGTCTTGTCTGTCTAGTCTTGTCTGTCTAGTCTTGTCTGTCTAGTCTTGTCTGTCTAGTCTTGTCTGTCTAGTCTTGTCTGTCTTGTCTGTCTAGTCTTGTCTGTCTAGTCTTGTCTGTCTAGTCTTGTCTGTCTAGTCTTGTCTGTCTAGTCTTGTCTGTCTAGTCTTGTCTGTCTAGTCTTGTCTGTCTAGTCTTGTCTGTCTAGTCTTGTCTGTCTAGTCTTGTCTGTCTAGTCTTGTCTGTCTAGTCTTGTCTGTCTAGTCTTGTCTGTCTAGTCTTGTCTGTCTAGTCTTGTCTGCCTAGTCTTGTCTGTCTAGTCTTGTCTGTCTAGTCTTGTCTGTCTAGTCTTGTCTGTCTAGTCTTGTCTGTCTAGTCTTGTCTGTCTAGTCTTGTCTGTCCAGTCTTGTCTGTCTAGTCTTGTCTGTCTAGTCTTGTCTGTCTAGTCTTGTCTGTCTAGTCTTGTCTGTCTAGTCTTGCCTGTCTGATCTTGTCTGTCTAGTCTTGTCTGTCTAGTCTTGTCTGTCTAGTCTTGTCTGTCTAGTCTTGTCTGTCTAGTCTTGTCTGTCTAGTCTTGTCTGTCTAGTCTTGTCTGTCTAGTCTTGTCTGTCTAGTCTTGTCTGTCTAGTCTTGTCTGTCTAGTCTTGTCTGTCTAGTCTTGTCTGTCTAGTCTTGTCTGTCTAGTCTTGTCTGTCTAGTCTTGTCTGTCTAGTCTTGTCTGTCTAGTCTTGTCTGTCTAGTCTTGTCTGTCTAGTCTTGTCTGTCTAGTCTTGTCTGTCTAGTCTTGTCTGTCTAGTCTTGTCTGTCTAGTCTTGTCTGTCTAGTCTTGTCTGTCTAGTCTTGTCTGTCTAGTCTTGTCTGTCTAGTCTTGTCTGTCTAGTCTTGTCTGTCTAGTCTTGTCATGTCTAGTCTTGTCTGTCTAGTCTTGTCTGTCTAGTCTTGTCTGTCTAGTCTTGTCTGTCTAGTCTTGTCTGTCTAGTCTTGTCTGTCTAGTCTTGTCTGTCTA